>RJWM01034985.1:0-19259 GCA_004363535.1 Dasyprocta punctata | reverse complement strand
GATTAGCATTTTTAGGGGGCTTTCTGGTGTGTTCTGTTATTTATCCTTGCATTGGTATCACACACTTGTAATTGAAACAAGTGTATAATAATTTTAATATTCAGCTTGCAGCCATGTTTTTCTTCAATTATTAATTGCATGCTTCTGGCCCTCCAAAATTCATATTTTGAAACCCTACCCCTCACTGGGATGGCATTAGGAGGTAGTATCTTTAGGAATTAATTATGCTTGAATGAAGTGTTGAAGGTGGAGCCCCCATGATGGATTTCGTGTCCTCATAAGAGAAAGAGACTAGAGCCCACTGTCTCTGTCCTGTGAGGATAAAAAGAGAATACAGACATGCGCAAGCCAGAAAAGAGATGCAGAATCAGTGAGTACCTTGATCTTGGGCTTCTCTGTCTTTAGAACTCATTGACTAGCATAATCAATGCATGCATGAATGATAAGAAGTCTAAAGACTAATACAGTGTAATGTGCTCAGGTTATAGTAGGGCTCTGTACCCAGGCCATGGTAGGGCCCTAGAAGGGTGGTATCTAGCGTGGGCCACGTGTCCCAGATGAGATGAGCTATGCTTTGAAAGGTAACAAGGAATCATGAAGTCACAGGAGATGAAGAAAATATTCCGGGAAGATAATGCAGCAACCTACAGAGAAAAGAGCAAGGTCTATTCTGGAAATCAAAAATAGTTCACTTGGCCTAGAGTAAATGTTCAACGTAGAAAGTCATGCAGGAGTCTGCAGAGATGGTCAAGGGCCAACTTATGAGTGGTTTGCTATTTTACTTTAAGGCATATAAGCTTTTAAATATTGAGAAGGCATTGCTATGCTTAGATTTGAATCAGGAAGACTCGCCTAATACCTGATAGATGGTCCAGGAGGGGTCAGTCAGGAGGCAAGAAGATCAGGTCATGTCTAGTTGAGACAAACATTTATGGTTTTTCAGTGCCATAGTCTTAGAAGGGGCAAAATGAAATCTTTAAAAAGCTACTCTATACTTGGAGCTCAGCTAGCTCTGGAGGAATATACACCTAGGGAGTGGTTATGATTCAGGGTAAAGGGGCTTTTTATATTCTTCTATAGAAATTTTTGTATTATTTGAGTTTTATTTTTAAATCTAATACAGACTTTAAGAATTAAACAGTTCACTTTTTATTATTTTTTTAAATGTACCAGAAACATATGGGAAGTATCTGACTTGGAAATCTGTGCGATGATTGGGTGATTTGGTGAACCACAACATCAGTATTAACCCAAATTCTAATATGGCTGCTAAAAGCTGGTGTCATATTAGTTGGTATTATTAATAATATTTTACAGTAGTCTAATAAAGAGTGTTTACAGTCTGCTTTGTAATAGCCAGGTTGATCAGAAAATGGTGTCAAAATTAGGATGGGCAGCTTGGAGCATGCTCAGGAAAAATGAACCAAGAGGGGAATGACTTAAAATCATGCTAGATAAGGATCTATTAAGGAAAATGATGACTCACCTATATCTCCAGCTGTCACACTGCACGCCTTGAACTGATACAATTTGATGTAGCAGCTATATCTTAAAAAGCTGGGGGCAAAAGACAATGGGGATGTTGTGTTAGAGAAGGGCAGGTAAAATATCGGAGTTTGGGGAATGTCAGTGCCTTACACTAAAGAGAAGACATGTTTCATTAAACTTCTGACAGAAATAGGAATAAGGAATTAAAGTTGCTAATGGAGAAGATTTTGACTTAAGAAATTGAACAGGTATCATATTTTCAAGCCTAAAAGATGGATATTTTTGATGGCTTTTGCCAGCTTTTCATAAACTGCCAAAAACTGCAAAATTCTTTCATTGTACTAGTGTTTGGCTGGTTGGACCAGGAAAGATTTCATAAAGTGCAGCTGTATTTATTTGTATTTAAATTCAATCGGTAAGTTTGCATATGTTTTTCTCACTAATGAAATCAACGGATTGATTTATTGGGTTCGTCACATCCTACCTACTTCCGTGTTGCCAAATAGCCCACTAAACGGTAATGTTCACAGTGTTAAACAGTTTTCTCAGCAGTAATGAGCCTCCCCCTAACCTAATCCTCCGTGCCACCTTGCCTCACCCAGGCTGCGTTTCATGAGCTCCACCTGCTGCTCCGGCTCCCTTGGTTTTCCCAGTTTCTGCAGCTCCCTCATGCACACCCATCGTAGTTTACCTTCTCACAAACAAAATATAGAACTGGTTGAAGAGGAGAGCTGTCCCCCCACAGCATCTAGTCCGGACAGATGTCGAACACCTCGGAAGATGCGATTTCAGTTTCATCCTGCAGACTTAGGCTCCGGGCGCCTGGGCAGGCTGTGTTCACCCAGCACCCGAGTTAACCCGTAGGAGGGCACATTGAGCCCTGGGGTGTACTCTGCTGCGGGGGTGTACTCTACTGCTTCATCATCCCGAGCTGGTGAGACGGGAGTGAGACATGAGAAAGGCAGCACGATTTACATCCTTCTGGCAAACTGACACACTTCCAAAATGTGTCATGTTTAGGTGCTGGGAAGTATTGCTGACCTGACAGAATCTGGAGCATCGCTTTGCACGTATGCTACAAGTCCCTTGGTTATAAAATTGGGGTGTCAGTTGGAGCTCTCCAGACAATCAGAAACACTAGGATGAGTGTGTATATATAAAAAGACATCTGTTTACGTATTGTAAATACACACACACACACACACACACACACAACCAGGAATGAGAGAGACAGAATATGAACAGTGAGTCAGCTCATGCCTTCACAGAGGCGGGCAGCTCCCAAGCTCTGCACCCAGGACAGCCGGCGGCACACTCCTGACAGAAGATAAATGGGCCCGAGATGCAGGGACAGCTTAGGTCCCATTTGGAGTCTAAAGGCAGGAAGAAGAACCACGTCCCAGTCTGAAGACAGGCAGACAGGAGAATTCTCTCTATTCACAAGAGGCTCAGTGCAAGCCTTCAGCTCACTGGATGAAGCTTTTTCTCCGTGTTAGGGAGAGCGACCCACTACACTCCATCTACAGATTTCAGTGTAAACCATGTAGAAACACCATCAGAGGCATATTCAGGATGACATTTGATCAAATGCCTGGGCACCCACAGTCCAGTCAAATTGACACATAAAATTAAACATCAACCCAGTTTAACAATTAGGTGTCACTTAAGCGTCTATTGCACATGGTCTATTAATTAATTCTTTCTCTTGCCCAGGAATTATTTACTTAACATCAACTCTCAGTCATCTGGAGCCTACTACAGTGATTTTGACTGTCTGCGCCCGAGATGGAGGCGGGCTCACGGCTGCCAGGAATGCTGAGGTCACCGTACACGTCCTGCACACCTTGCTGGCTCCTGCCCAATTTGAGAGGCCGAAGTACTCCTTCTCGGTTTCCGAAGATGCGCCTGAAGGCAGCCTTGTGGGAACAGTGAAAGCCAGAGAGTCCTTGAGTGAGTATCTACTTCCCACGTGACATCCACGCCCATTGCTGGGCGATTTCCTGGGCTCTGCGATCTTGCATAGACCGTCCCTCCCCTCTGCCGGACAACCGGGGAGACACGGCACAACCCACAGCTTGCTCCTGGGCCTTTCAACATTGTTTCTGTCCAGCCTATATATCTTTTCTCATAATAAAAACAATCAGCATTTTTAAAAGAAGAAGGCTTAAAACAATACGGAATTATAACGTAGAAAGCATAGCTTATAATCTACTCACCAAAACAGCACGCTTTTAAAAAAAATGTATTTTTTACAAAACCGCATCCTGCTGTATTTGTTATGTAACTTTTGTCACTCTGTGTGCGCATACTTTCCAAGTAAATTTCACATTGTTCTGTCTGATTTTATAAGATGCTGGGTTTTATTTAAACACTTTCTTTTTGCTGCCAAAACAATTTGCTGTTTGTTGTTTTTTGTTTTTTTGCTAGTGCAAATAGTACTTGAGCAGAACTCCTCCTGTGACCCTGTGTCGCACGTGTGAAGGAGCTGAGACAGGACCCATTCCCTGCAGGGAATAACCCGGCCCAAGTGCTAGCTGCTGGCCAGTGCCCTGCGGGGCTTTCTTCCTTCCCTCCCTCTCCTCCCCCGCAGCCATGGTTTGCCATTCCTAGGTAGATGAAGTGGTGGAGACAATGAACATTATCATAACTCGGCTTCCTCAAACACAGTCTGAGAAGGAACCCAGATCGTGTTAACTGGCTATCTGTCCCTTTCACTCACACAGGGAAGCCCGCGCAGCCCGCTTGTTCTCTGTCTACCGGGGGCTCCCCTTGCACATGGTGAGACCCCCAGCCAGGCGCGTGGCTGCAGGACGCGGAGAGCAGGGCGGGAGGAAGCCGCGCCGAGGCAGCCGTGCTCCGTCGCTGCGCATGCGTCTCTGCGGCACCCGCCACCGCGTGCAGCTCCGGCGTTTCCTGCAGGCCTATTCTTTGCGCACACAATGATCGATCCCGCGTTCCCTTTTCAGATTCCTCAGAGCTCATCTCCTACAGCATCTCCGCCGGCGACCCGGACGGGAAGTTCTCCATCCACCCGTGGCTGGGCGCTATTCGCACCGCGAAGCCCCTGGACCGCGAAGCGCAGGCCGGGGCGGTCCTCACCATCCAGGCCCAGCTAGGCAGCTCCGCGGCCTGCAGCAGCACAGAAGTCAACGTCACCGTCCTCGACGTCAACGACAACGCCCCCGAATTTCTCGGGGCTGCCGGGGAGGGACAGGAGATCCGCGTGTCGGCGGCCACGCCTCCCGGCGCCGCTCTGTACCTAGCGCGTGCCGTGGACCGGGACAGCGGGCGCAACGGCCTGGTGCGCTTCTCCCTGGCGGGGCCGCACCCGCGCGCGTTCGCGGTGCACGCAGGGCTCGGCGTGCTCTACCTCCGTGCACGCGTGGGGGACGATGGGCCGCAGAGGCTCACGCTGACCCTGGTGGCCGAGGACCACGGCGAGCCACCGCGGGCATCCGTATTGGCGCTGACCGTCATCATCGAGCCACAAGAACCCGGGCCTGGCTTGGCATTTGAGAATTTGGTCTACCAGGTGGAGGTGAGCGAGTCTGTCCCGCCGAGGACCCAGATCTTACAAATACAGGCCAGCGCCCTGGGCCCGGGGCGCACGGCCGGGCAGGTGCGGTACGCGCTGGAGCCCCGCGCGGACGCGGCCCCGTTTGGGATCCAGCCACACACAGGCTGGATTTACCTGCGGCGACAGCTGGACTACGAGTCCGCGCAGACACACAGGTTTAGAGCCTCAGCCTTGGCCCCGCGGGATGGAGCGTCGCGAAACGTGAGCGCCTGGGTGACGGTTCATGTCCTGGACCAGAACGACAACTCCCCCACCTTCTCGCAAGGCCACGTGTTTGTGAAGGTCGAGGAGAGCCCGGTTCCCCTGGGGGTGATAGGCAGGGTCGCGGCCTCGGACTCGGACTCTGGCAAGAATGCACAGCTGTCGTATTTCCTCTTGTCCGGTGGAGAATTCTTCACGATGAATCCAAACACAGGTAGCATTTTGTGGCTTCTACTTACTTCTCTAAAGTAACGATTGGACGGGCCAGGGATTTAGCTCAGTGGCGCAGGACCTTCCTGGCAATTCCCAGTGCCCCCCAAAATGAATGAATGAATGAACTGAATTAATTAAATCAGGATTGGGAACACTAAAATCTTTTGTTATGATTTTTTTTTTTTTTTTTTTTTTTTTTTTTTTTTTTTTTTTTTTTTTTTTTTTTTTTTTGCGGCACCAGGGATTGAACTCACAACCTCGCACCTGCCTGACAGGCGTGTAAGCCGCTGAGCCAAACTCCCAGCCTTGGTTTTTTGAGGCAGGGTCGCACCATGTAGCTCAGGCCGGCCTTGCGCTCGCGTTGTAGCCCAAGCTGGCCTCAAACTCCCAACGCTCCTCCTACCTCAGCCTCCCGAGTGCTGGGATTAAAGGCGTGCGCCACCACGCCCGGCTTTTAGTTATGCTTTTAGTGCACATATATAGTTAAAATTGCCAAGTCTTCGCTGAAGACAGTATCTGATTATAGTATTATGTGATTTTAAAATGAAGTTTAAATTGAAAATGTTTTCAGCTAGAAGCATCCGTACTTTTCTCGCCTCCCATTCACTGGTTGGCCTGGCGATTAATGACGTCAGTCAGCGACAAATGGCATGTGTGACCCTGGTCCCCACAGTTATAAAGGAGATGCGAAGGTGTTACCTGGGGCTTTACCACACCGTGTCTACGTCTAGACGTGGAAATGCTTACTGCCGCGTCAGAGTCACGCGCTGGTCAGTGCGGTTCCCTTCTGCCCAGGATTGCAGAGCGGGAGCAACAGGCTTTTCCTATGCCCCTACCCCCAGCGCTGTGACAGCCAGGTGTGTGGTGGGCTTTATCATCTGGGTTTGTGTAAGCGCACGGCTGTTCACACCGCCATGAAATTTCTTAAAACAAGTCCCCCTCAAAAGCCTGGTGACTTGGTGCAGTCCTTACACTGATATAGAGATAAAGTCAGACCCTCCCATGAATAAATCCTGTGTAAAGGTTTGTTTTCTTCGTCAAGCATTCTTTTTTGTTAGTGTCCGGACATACTCATGAAACACAAGTCACCCATTAGTTAGGATGTGAAAATCACCTTAAGGGTCTGTGTCCCTGTTCTCTTCCTGGTAAGGGAACTACAGAGAAAGGGGGGATAATTGCAGTAATTATTTTTCAAAGTTTTAATTTAAAAATTAAATACAAAGTGATGTTATGCTTTAAGATTGGTATTGGTCACATTTACAAGGACTTTGATTCCTACAGCAAAAGATATTTATGCTGCAAAGATATAACTGGGAAAACAGATTCAGATAGCCGGCGAAGTAAGGTCACAGAGCTCACCAGGGATACAAGGAAGTCACCAAAGCATAGTTTCAGAAGGGAACATTTCTGTCACAACCTCCATCCCCTGCCCTTCGGTGGGCCAGGATTGAAAGCAGGAGGTGTCAATTAGAGGGTTCCCCTTGCTCCATCGGGTGGGGCTTCGCTGGAGGGTCTGTGGCTGCCAGCCGGGGTGTGGGCTGGTGTCAGCTCCCCAGCCCTCCCTGAGTTGGAGCCCCACCTGTAGGGCAGGGCCACACAGGTGTGCACAGCAGCCCCGCCTGCTTTCCGTTCCTCGAGACTGTGGCTTCCCCAGCCTTCTCTTTCACTTGGTCATCTTTCTAAATATGTGAATCACAGCTGGTTCCTCCTGATCGTCCTTCTCCTGCAGTCGGTCCAGGTCCCAGATTCAGAAGACCAGGAATCCGCTCCTCATTTTGTTCTCAAGGCTGAGGTTTCAGTAAATAGCTGAGCCCCAGAGTTCGGTACTTTGGTCATGAGTAGAGGGATCGCTCCTGGGTGTGCTCCGGGGAACATGGAGGGGCTTGACAGACTGTGCTGCTCGCCTCTTCTCGTTTCCAAGGACAGCGGGGCAGGACGGGGCTGAAGGACATCCTTCAGAGTGTGAGCGGCCACCCGGTCCTCCCCCTCCTGGTGCTCTGGGCAGTCCTTACGGTGACCAGGACTCCAGTGCCCACAGAAAAGCCCCGCCTTCGCATCTCCGGCACCACAGCCAGGCCAAGCCTGTTGATCTTTCCCATCTGACCTCTGAACAGCTCTACCTGTCAATCCAAGTTGGTTTATGAAACAACAATGTTTGCTGTTCAGAATTTAGCGTTTTCAGAGAACTGCAGTTTAGAACTTGAAAAATGCAGTCGTATGAATGATTTTTACTAAAATCACCATTATAATTAACACTGTTTAAGTATAGTTTACATGGTAAACACTGCAGTCCTGCTCACCAATTCAGTGACATCCAAATGTGTGAGGTTTCCCATTGCACCACTCTATCTATCTATCTATCTGTCTATGTATCTATCTATAAATGCAGTGCCATTTTATTTGGATATAGAGGGGAAAAAATCTTAGCCATAAGAATGTTTGATGCTCGGGCATGGTGGTGCATCCCTAGAATGCCGGGACTCTGGGAGGCTGAGTCAGGAGAATCGCAAATTTGAGCCCTGCCTAGGCACCTTAATGATTTAGTGAGAATCTGAAAATAAAAAAATAAAAAGGCCTGGGGGTGTAGCTCAGTGTGAATCCCCAGTACCGTAAAAGAAGTTTGGTGGTTGCTGTTTCACGTTTACTTTCTCACAAGGAGATCTCTTCACATGCACTGGGGAAACCGGGGATTTTCTGTGCTGCACAGCAAGAGGTGTGGGGAGAACAGGTCTAGATTTGTGCCTGAGTCCTCATGGCTGGAACATGAAGGGAACTGCCAAAGGGAGCACATTTTTAGGCAACGATACAGAAAATAAGAAAACATGGAGAGTTACTTGGGAGATTGCTATCTGTTGGTGCATGTACGTTTCATTTGATTAAAGCGAAATTGTGTACTTAAATGACAAGCCATTCCCTAAAGAATGCCATTTTCAGGAAGGTGCTTTGCCATTGTTTCGAAGCAAGGCTAACAAGTGCCAAGTGGCTGCACTGTGCTGATGGCACGGCTGGGGGGTGGTCAGGTGAGGGACCTGCGGCCCAGACCCGGAGTCTGTGGCGTCATCACTCGCATGCTTTCCACTGTTTTATGCAACAGCAAAGCACAAGCAGTAATTTTAAACCTCATAAATTATTTGGTTTTATGAGCTCATATTTTTTGGTTTAAATGGTTGATGGCAGATAGTTTGAAGTACAACGCATCCCAAATTTGAAGTGGCATTTTCAAGAGCAACTTCAGGAAACTTTTTCAGTGGTACAGAGCCAGATTGCTTATGAATGTGGTCACAGGAGTCACACTGCGGCCAGCATCCCTTGGGGGGTTACTTCGGGGGTGGCTCCCGCTGCCGGTGTTACAGTACACCTCTGTCTTTTCTTTGCTCTGACCTGCGTCCCTCAGGTGAGCTGATCAGTTGGTCGGCACTGGATCGCGAGCACCAGATGCACCATCAGTTGACCGTCCTGGTGACAGACCATGGCTCGCCACCGCGCAATGCCACCATGGTGGTTTATGTCACAGTCACCGACGTCAATGATAACAGCCCGTTTTTTCCTCAGTGTCTCCCGGGGAAGGAATTTCATATCAAGGTTTGTAGAGCAGCCTTGCAATGAATTTGTGATACTCTTGATTATTTGTTTTGCACGCCATCTTGTGGTGGAAAGTGTAAATTGTTAAATAGGTCTTGTGACATTGTACATACAGGATTTCTAAAGGATCAAGAAATTGTGCATGTGTTAAACAAACAAACAAAAAGATAGAAAGAAAACATACAAATGTATCCCTTGGAATTAAACCTCCGGCTGTTTTTCTATGAAGGAATGTCGTTTTTCCCTTTGCGTGTGTGTAACACTCCTGCCTGCCTCTCTGTGTGGCATCCCAGTTGGTTTACAGTACTGGGGTGACGCAGGGAAGACAGGAGCAGTCTGTAGTCCTAAAGTGGGGAGCGGTACATCCAATGATTTTGAAAGCTCCTCTTTTTGAGCACATGCACAGATTTCTATTTATCTTTTTCCATGTCCACGTCTTTTATAATATACAGAGCAAATTGGCATATTAGTTCCTGTATATAATTTGTATGTTTTGGAGGTGCTCATTTTTTAATTGATATGTTATAAGTATAAAAAGCTAGGAAACTGCTGCTCTGAACTGATTGAATTAGATGTTCAAATTGCACTTACATATACATACGGAAAATTTTTTTTTAAAAATTGGTGAAGTCAATGATTTTGATCTTCCAAAACCAGATTTAGAAAAAGTTTTTACTGAAGCAAAAATCCCCACATTATCACAGTGCCTTATAATCCTATCATTAAGATATACTGTACTTGACTGAATAAACTCACATGTGCATTTCAATATTTCAGGAATTAGTTAATGTTTCCCCTGGAAGGTATATGTCCTGAAATAAAGTTTCATGTTTATCTAAGCATATTTTGTATGGTTATCGCCTTTTAAAATATAACCTCAGAAGGTGATAAATGAGAATATGCTAGAATTATTTTTATGCCTAACATATAAAATTGTTCATTCTTTTCTTTTTTATAGAATTAGTTAAAATGTCCTAGATAATTTGTTGAAATTGAGACAAAGACTGAAATTTGTAAGGTGGATTCTTTTCATGGATTTTTAACCATCTGGTTCTTATGTGGTAGACATTTGAATTGCATGCAGATTTTAAAATAGTTAAGAGTGCTTAATGTAATGTGTTCTTTTATATAAAGGCCCACCGATGCTTCTTTTTAAGATTTCAGGGGCATGTGTGTGGCCATTTGTTTTGATGACAGGTCCTGGAAGACCAGCCAGTAAATATGTTGGTTACAACTGTGTTTGCAAAGGATCTTGATGAAGGGAGCAATGCCGAAGTTACCTACTCAGTGTCTTCAGGTAAAGGGTCTTAGGACCCCCTTTATCAGCTATCTTTCTGTTTCTGAAAATAATGTGTTTTATTTTGATTGCTCAGAACTCTCCAGATAACTTTGAATACAACACCAAATGACAAACACATTGCCAAATACATTGGCTATTGCCAAGAGTCACATTCACTTTTTTTAAAAAAAATTTTTTTTGACAAGTTTAGTGAAAACGCACTGCTACTTTTTTGTCCTAACTAGAAACCACCTACCTTCAGTGAGGAATTTGCAATAATTTGAAGAGCAAATCAACTTTTATTGAAAATAAAGAAGTAGTGGAGAAGAAGCAGCGTTCAGTATGCTGTGCGGTCAGGCTCTATGAATCTCTATCAAGACTAAGTACTGTTAAGGTCAGAATGCATCGTATCTAGCTGTACCACACCACCAATCAAATGATGTATAGTTGCATGCCTAGAAAACATCAGGCATACTTTTATTCTTTCTCTTAAAATGTGCAGGGCTCAGATTTGCTGTGATGAGCTTCAGTTGGTGTTGTGTCTCACATCATTTTAAGAGATGTTTGTGGCTTTGTCTGCAATGGCAACAGAACAACTAGGAGATTTGTTTCACAAATCTAAAACTTTTCTAATTAAGACAAGATCATATGAACTTATCAATTAACAAATAGGGCAATGGAAAAGAGTAGAGAACTTGTCTTACACACATGGAGACTTGATATATGATATATGGAGAGAAGATAGACTGCCAACATCTGATCCAGGTGTGATCGATTATGTGTATAGAAAAATAAAACTTTACTGAGCGGTACCTACCTCTCAGTGTAGCAAAGATGCAGTTATTTAAATGTGAATATTCCCCTTTCTTATAGGAAAAAAATAAGGAGTTAATTGCATGCTGTTGAGGGTAAAGAATGATTTTTAAACAAGAAGAGGAAAAGCTTGTCAAGAAATCGACAAATAAAACTACATTAAAACTGAAAACTTCACATAAGATGGTGTTGTTTACAGTGTTATAAGTCAGGTCCCAGATGGAGAGAAGATAATTGCAGCCCATGGACTAATACAAAATAGTCCTTGGACTTTATTAAGAGCACCTACAAATCAACAAAGAAAGGAAAAATAATTAAATAAGAAGCTGGACAATGGCTATTAACAGATTAAAGGATGTTCACAGAAAAGGATCCCGAGTAATCAGAAATGGGTTCAAACATACTCAGCTTCCCTGGTAGAGCTTGTTGGGGGCAGTGAAGTAACACCCGGCCTACTTGGAGGTGCGCTGCGCTGTGCTGGTGCGGGCTTCCTTCTGTTTCATACCCTGGAGCAATCGTGTGTGTGCAGAACGGGTCACCAAACAAAATAGTTTCAGTGGCATGTATGAGTGAAATACTCCACAGCAACAAAAGTGAAAGCACTGAAGCTTTGCACACGTTGACCTAATCAAATCTTGAAACTTAAATCAAAAAGACAAATTACCTTAGTGAGCGTGGTGACGCAGGCCTGTAATTTCAGCACTTGAGGAGGATCAAAAATTGGTACCCAGCCTGAGCAGCTCAGTGACTTAGCAAGAACCTATCTCACAATCAACAATACAGAGAGGTCTCTGGGTGCTGCTCCATGTGAAGGCCCTAGGTTGAGTCCCCCGCACCATTTTTTCTGAAGGCAAGTTACAAAAGATGACAGGAATGCTGTGCTAACAGTGGCTTAGTGCCCTTGTCCTGCTTTTCCCTGGGGAAGTTTCGGGTGGTTGTTCTCATGACCTCCCTGGCCCAGGAGCAAGGTCTCCTTCATGTACCTCTGACCACATAAGGAAGGCATCCCAACTTCTCCATGGGGAGATATTCTGGAAGCTCTTTGCAGGTTTCCAGGCCACTTTAACAGTGTATTTGTGGGCTGTCCAGAAGTAATGCACCTGCTGCAGCAGATCTAGATTTAAGAAGAGCTACTCATTCTCTTATTTTTTATTAGTCACCCCTCAAATTCTCCTTCCAATATTTCTTTTAAAAATTTTAGTAGTACATATTAGTTATACAGAATGACGAATTTTACTTCATCACATTCCAACATGCATATAACGTACATTTTTTATTTTCACCCCGATTACCTTTCTTCCTTTTTCCTCTTCCTCTTACTCACTTTTCTTGTCTCAGATAGGCTCTCTCTTACCTTCCTAGAATCTCTTTTTTCCCTAATGCTATTTTTTAAATTTCTTATATAAAAGAAGACAAGTGATATGTGACTTTATGAGTCTGGCTCATTTCACTTAACATGATGGTCTCCATTTCCATTCATTTCCCTTCAGAGCTCGTGTTGTAAAAAAATCAAAATGCATTAAAAACCTAGGCCCATGACTTGAAACATTGCAACTGCTAGAAGAAAACATAGAGGAAGCACTTGAAGCCATAGCACAGGCAAAGATGTCCTGCCAGCGCTCCAATAGCATAGGAAATAATAGCAAGAATCAGCAAATGGGGTTACATCCAATTAAAAAGCTTCTGCACAATGAAGAAAACAGTGAAGAGACAGTTTGCAGAATGGGAGGAAGTCTTTGCCAGCTATATTTCTGTCGGCGGATTAATATCTATGATACATAAAGAACTCAAAAATCATCCCAAAACCAAATAGCCCAATCAGCAAATGGACAAATGCATAGATTCTTTTTCTTAAAAGAAGTACAAACAATCAATAAGCATATGAAAAATGTTTAATATCTTTCACCGTTAGGTCAAAACACATTGATATTCCATCTCAGCTCGGTCAGCATGGCTATCATCAAGAACGCGCGTGCACACACACACACACACACACAGACACACACAAATAAATGCTGGCAAGGGTGGAAAGGATAAAGCATTCTATCTACGTTGCTGGTGGGAATGTAAACAAGTAAAACCACTATGGAAATCAGTGTGAAGAGTCCTTTAAAAACTGAAAGTGGGGATACCATTTGATCCAGCTATAACATTCCTCAATATATTAGCAAAAGAATTAAAGACAGAATAGTACAGTGATACATAAATACCCTATGTTGCTAGTACCACAATTAACAGTATCTAAGCTACCCTAGATGCTCATCAACAGATAAATGGATAAAGAAAATGGAGAATATATATGCAACATATACACAGTGGCATACTACTCAGCCATGAAGGGTGGGATCTTTCCAATCACTACACCTATTTAAATGTGGCCCTGGGGAGAAACTGGCTTTATATAAGCATGTGTTCAAAAAATATCTTCCTTCAACTATTCAGTCCATTTGGTCAGTAAGATCTTTGTATCACTTTTTTCCTTTTTATTTTCAGCTGCTGAAGGACCATGGCATACCCATAAAAAGTGATCAGGGTAGAGGGGTATACGTTCACATACACATTTTAATGTTATCCACACTATATTATTATAGGAGATATAATCCTCCTATAATAATATTACTTAAAATAGGCAAAACCATGTTAAGCATACTTATGAATGCGTGGACTAGAAAAATAACTGTGCACTTCAGGTAGGAAGGTGGCTTCCTCCAGAAAAAGAGGAGGGTGATGATATCTGGTGTGCATAAGCCCTCTGCTTTATTTACACTTTGTCAGTTTTTGTAAGTGTTAATGAATTATCGAGAAATTATCAATCTAGAAGGTAATACATTGATGTTCATCATATATTCTGGATGTTTAACTTACTATTCTTTAATTGGTTTGTAAATGATGCTTGGGAGCATAGCGCCATAAAAGTAGTGATATTTTTACTTGCATTACAGAATCGAGGCAACTACAAAATATAATCCTATAAAGTAGCATGATTTAAAAAAATCAGTATAATAGGAACAAAAATACATATCATATTCATGAGAATATTCTTCACTATTCCTGTGAGACTAAAGAGAGTGGATTAAAGCTTAGAAATCACAACTAATAAATGTGCATACTTTCCTGTTCATTCTCTGAGTTTATAAAGGTAGGAATTCTTTTTCATTTGCCTTTATGCCCCTATACTGTTGAAATACTGCTCAGTGTTAGAAATTCAGCAACTGTTGAAACAAAGATCGGAAGACTTTTCTACCCTGACTTTGTGTGAGGTGGTTTTTGTTTGTTTGTTTGTTTGTTTTTCGATTATATGAAGTATTCAGATTTTGTTCAAGAATGCAACCTGCTAGTTAACTAAAAGCTCCATGACATCAATTTGAATTATAGGCATCAGTATGAACTTACAATATATTTTAGTGTATAACTACTCTCTGTGCACTGAAAATGATAAAATCAGAAACAATGAATATTCCAACTGTCTGGACTATTGTCTCCCCAAACCATTTCCCGTAAAAAGGAACCAGAAATCCTGGAGAAATGTCTGATTCCAAGTTTTCGACAAGAAATCTACAGGGAGGTGCACAGTGCTGAGACGGCAGATACCAGAAGGTTACTAACGGTGAGAATGATCCGCCCGGAAGACCTGGGAATCGCAGCTCCAGTAAAGATAGTCCTGGCAACGTGCCGAGACACATCTGCTGCAGTGTAGCTTGGTGATTCTTAAAACGAAAGAGAACAAAACTTTCCTGATCACAGTTGGGACTTGAGGATGTTATCAAACCAACTCGTTATTCCACAAATGTTTAAATAAAATACAGCATTTCCTTTAGTGAACTGACCCTCCGGGTTACCAAAAAGTAGACAAAAGGAAATTTTTTTTTATTGAATACTCCAGCTAAGAAATGAAGAAGACAGAATAATACCGAAAATAGGGTATTACATATTTTGCAATATTCAGTGCGTTCATAAGTGTAAGCTATGAATCAGCAGGACCAACATGGAAACCTGAAGGTCACCAAACATAAGCTTCCGAAGAGAAATGCTATGTTCATGAAGTAGTTTCCCAAAAAGTCAACCTGCATCTTATCAGTTCTTCAGATCTACTTCCCAATCCAAGGACAGCCCTGGACAGAGGAACATAATAAGCCACACATTATATGCAGCAGCCGAATGTAGACCATGGGAAATTTCAAAAGACATGATCCAGGGTCTTCATATCAGTTGCAGGTCAAGGTTAAAAAGACAGGTGGTGGGAATCCATAGATTGCAATGTGTCATGTTTGATGCTAAGTTGAACGAGCAAACAGATATTTATGAGATGATTAAAAATTTTAAAACTAATGGGATATTTGATGGTATTTGGAATCATTTTTTAAAGTTTATAATGCTGTGATAATTTAAAAATATTCCTTGTCTTTTAGAGATGCATATTGAATTGCACACAGAAGAAATTCTATGGTTTCGGAGACCTACTTCAAAAGAAAATGGGGGAAAGGAAATATTCAAATTGGAAATAGATGACATAAGAGTTGATAATTACTGGAGCAGGGCAATGAGCACAGGCATTCATTATATCATTTTAAAAAGTATTATGTTTATTGTTTATATTTTAGTGGCATCTTTTCATTTAAATTTATTCAAAGCTGATACATAAAAACATAGCATTTGTACGTGTAATGGGATATTATGTGATATTTTGGTACGTGTATACATTGTATAAGGTTTCATCAGGCTAAATATGTCTGTCTCCATAAACATGGTCATGAGTCTTAGGGAACTTAGGAAAATAAATAAATATTTCCAAGTGATCATAAGCCTACTGGATTCATCGATTCTCAGTTTTCTATCGCATCAGTTTACATTAGTTTCTGAATTTTTTTGTGTGTAGAAGATTATTCTGATCATTTTAAGATTGATGGCAACAGTGGTGAAATAAGAACAACCACGATACTTTCCTATGACTACAGACCCTTCTACAGGCTGACGGTCATCGCCAGTGACCAGGGCGAGCCTCCACTGCAAGGCCAGGCGGTCATTAATATTCAGGTAATGTTGTCACCTTAAAATGGGGAAGATATGCTGAAGGTTTCACTTGATTTTTGTACAAATGGACAGAAAGAAGGTACAGTGAATGTGTGAGTATTATTTTAAGATCGTATTGCACATATGTGTTTACCGTCTTATTATGAGGAAATTATTTAGGTCCAAATAATTTCTTACAGCTCTTCACAAGATATTTCTACATAGCCATTTATGTTGCTTTGTTTATTGTGAACAAATGATGTATTTTCTTTGACTTGTTCCTAATTGCAACAGCCTGGCAAATTTGCAGAAGCAACTGGATGATTAATAAATTGCCACAGAATAAATCACATAGTTTAAAGCAGTTTTTTTAAAACTTGGATCAGTTGTTTAAGATCCGTATTTTAAGACTTCATCGAAAGCATAGTAAGCAAATGAGTTAAATAAAGTGTTCAATAGTAGGTAAAAACTGTACCAACCAGCAAAATTAAGATGACTATGCATAACTGAATTTCTTTTTTTGAGGCACAGTATAATCAGATATATATATAACTACAATATGTATTATAAAATACAAATTTTATGTGTGTGTAAACTCAAAAGTATAGTTCCCGAAGAGTTCTGTTTTCAAATTATACTCTTCATAGCTTAAAGAAATGTGCATTAGGAGAAAATATATATAATCATATCTCAAGTTTTGTGTTTTCCAATAAAGTCATGGTATTTAAATGTATAAAGATGTCACAATGGATAGATATTTAAATGAATAAAGCTGTCATTCTGGACAGATTGGTCCTTAGGATTCAGAGTAATTTGGAGAACAGCTGTCCTACATTCCACTTCAAGAAACACAAGGCTGCACTTCATCTTAATCATTGCATGGCCTCACCAAGCGTATATTACAGCAAACTGAAGATCACAAAATTTTGGTGTTTCTTATCTCATCAGTATCGCACAATTTCAATCTTCTGAGCATGCTGGAATTACATTACGTAAAAAAGATGTTCTCTCACCAATTAGCATTTTTATATTTTGCAAATAGGAATTAGCTTCTCAAATGAAATCATAGTGTATATTAATATTTGCCATTAACTGTTACTATTTAGTCAGTTATTTAACAGCTTCTGCTTATTCTGGTTTCAGGTGATACCACTGTCCAAAGAACGGGCTTTTGTTTCTCAGAGTATCAGACATTTAGTTATACCAGAGAACATGAAGCCTGCAAAAATCCTGAGCTTGGGGAAGTCACCTGATCGCCTCCAACAATATCACAGTGGAAAGCTGCGTTTTAGTGTCGTTTCAGATGACAAGAGCGGTCACTTTGACATCGACAGCTCTACTGGAGACTTGTTTCTTTCCAGGGAGCTTGATTATGAAACAACCTCACATTATCTTCTCAGGGTGATAGGCAAAGACCATAGCGAAAGTCCTCCCCTGCAGAGCACAGTGTTCCTTAGCATTGATGTGGAAGACCAAAATGACCATTCGCCAACTTTCCAGGATGAGTTTGTGGTGATCAGCGTGAAAGAAAACGTTCCCATAGGGACCCTGGTGCACACGTTCAATGCCAAGGACGGTGACGGTAGCTTTCTGAACAGTAGGATACAGTACTTCCTCGAGTCCCCCCAGCCTGGAATCAACCCGTTTCTCATCCACCCCTCATTTGGCACCTTAGTCACTGCGTCCGTCTTGGACAGAGAGAGTGTCCCAGCTGTCATCTTGACAGTCACCGCATCTGACCAGGCTGTGAACGTGACAGACCGGCGCTCAAAGTCACTCGTAGCCAAGGTAGTGATTTTGGATGTGAATGATCACAGCCCCGCTTTCGTGTCCTCGCCCGTCGCCTGTGTCAGAGAGGACGCCACCGTGGGCTCCTCGGTGCACCACATAAGAGCTCAAGATCTGGATGAAGGAAGCAATGGAGAAGTCACCTACAGCATCTGCTCCGGAAACGAAAACATGACCTTTGTGCTCGACGAGTCGTCAGGTACAGTGCCCTGGAGTCACTTTAAAACACTTTTAATCTATTTTACTGGGGTAAGAATACTTAACGTGAGACTTTCCTGCTAACCAATTACAACACGTTAGCCTTTGCTCTGGTGCGGTACTGCACGGCAGATCTCTAGAACTTCCTCAGCCTGCGACTCTGGAACTTCAGCTTCTTACCATCCCCCCACACTGCCCCGACCACTCTCCACTCTTTGATTCTATGAATTCGATGTTTGAAATGTCTCATAGAGGTAGAATCACGTGGAATTTGGCCGTGGGTGACGATACTGCATGTTACCGAATTTCCTTCTTTTCAAAGACCAAGTACATTGCACTCCTGCGTGCCCTGTTTTCTTGTCTGTTTGCGTGCTGATGAGCATTTGCATTGCTCTCCTGTCTCCGCTGCTGCGAACAGTGCTGCAGGAGAAAAGGAAATACCATGGTATCCTGAAGGTCTTGATGTCAACAGTTTTGGATAAATACCCAGAATGGGGTTCCAGGTGGTGTGACAGTTTTATTTGAATTTTAAAAATATTTTTGCAGAGGCTGCATGCTCGTCCAGCTGAAACACTTTGCATTACCCTCAACAGCGTGCAAGGGGTTCACATTCTCCACATCCTTGATAACTCTTGTCATCCTTACTTTTTTAATAATAGCTATCCTGACAGCTGAAATACTTCATTGTGGTTTTGATTTGCATTTCCCTGATGATTAATGACACAAAACGTTTTTTTCATGTACTTGTTGACCATATTTATGTCTTCTTTGAAGAAGTGCCTATTCAAGTTCTCCGTTCATTTTTTAAATTTGCTTATTGTTTTTTTTTTTTTCTTGTTTAGTTGCAAGAGCTCTTCATGCATTCTGCATAATAGCCCTTTATCAGATATGTGCTTGAAAGTACTTTCTCACAATCCATAGTTTCCCTTTTTCTTTGCTTCATAGTTGGGTAAATTCCAACTTATTTCACTGTTGTTGTCATAATCATGAAATCATTGCCAAAACTAATGTCATAAAGCTTTTTCTTGATGTTTTTTCCAGGAGTTTTATGCTTTCTAGTCCTACCTCAACCATTAACCCATTTTGAGGGATTTCTTTTTGTAATGAATG
>RJWM01034984.1:0-19294 GCA_004363535.1 Dasyprocta punctata | reverse complement strand
TAGCGCTTTCTCGGTATCAACTGGACCCTCTTCTCAATTTGCTCAATTATTTACAGAGGGCTCTGTCTATGCCATATGAATTCTTAAAAAACTCTAAATGACCTAGAGTGCTACAGATCATCTTCTTGTCATCCCCAACATGATTGGTCACAGGGAATTCCACGGCAAACTGGTTTGAAAAGAAAAATTTGAGCAAGAGTAAGTTCCATTTGTCCCTTATGATTTGGTGTCCATGTACCTAACCTTAGGAATCGAAATGTCTGTACCAGGCATTTCCCGTGACTACAGTATCTGTCAGCCGGCATCCCCCTGGATGGCCCCATCACTCTGGGTCCCTGAAATTTTGCATTCCCCATATTCTCCTTTCAGACAAGTACACCTGTTCATCAACATCACGGAGCTACATTTTCCTCATTCATGTCATTAAGCGTCCAGCCTGGCATGGGGAAGCAGTTAGTAAACATTTGTTGAACCATATATGAATAATCATTTCTTCCCTTTGCCATCATCCTGAGACCTAAGCATCTAGTCCATCAGTCAATAAATATTTACCAAACACATATTATTTGTTGGACCAGCAAGAATGATTTTTAGGGTTCTTGACTAGTATGCCATGGATCTGAACGTTCAGGACTGACTTGGAGGAAACAGGAAGGATCCCTGTTGTTAGTAATTGGTATATAAGCATATGCACATATTGTCCAAAGGTATAATACTGCTTGGTCCCAGGTCTCATGGAATTTTCAGTCCAAGGGGACACCTAGCAATGAATGGGGAATTCTGTGTGGTGGGTGTTGGAAAGATTGCTTAGGGTTGTTATAGAGGTATGGTAACTTAACCTAGGGATATTTGTGACAGGCAGATCAGGGAACCATTCCCCTAGAAAATACTTCCACCCCTGGCCAAAGTGTTCATCCCCAAGACCCAACACATCCACACAGCTATTATCTCCCCTCCTCCATGGAGGAATGGGATTGTAACTCTGGTTTGACCTTGCCTTCAGAGTCCTTAATCTGTGTACTAGATTTTTAGGGATACCACAAAAAATACCATGGATCAGGTAGATTAAGCAACAGAAATTTGCTTTTTACTGTTCTAGAGGCTGAGTGCAAGATCAAGGTGTCAATAGGTTTGGCTTCCTCTGAGTGTCTCCCCTTGACTTGCTGATGGACACCTTCCAGTATTCTAGCTGTGTCCTCACATGGCCATTGCTCTGTGTGTCCACAGATGTCCCCGATGTCTCTCCTCATGTCCTCATCTCTTTCTTATGAGGGTATCAGTCAGACTGGGTTAAGACTAATGCTCATGGACTCATTTTGCCTTAATTATCTTGTTAAAGGGCCTCTTTTCAATATTATATTGTGCGTTACCAGAGCTTAGGGCTTCAACATAAACTGTGTGTGTGTGTGTGTGTGTGTGTGTGTGTGCGTGTGTGTGTGTAGTGGGGGGAGGGAACATTTCAGCTCTTAACAACATTTTATTTTTCAGTTGAAGAGTGACTAATATTATCTGTGAATATAGCATTATGGGGTTGTGTTTCATGGAAAAGCACAGGATTGAAGGCAGAGACCCACGAGGCCACCTGCGTGCTGGAGAGCTCCAATAGCTGCTCAGCCCAAGGAACTGGAAGCCCCAGAGCAAGAGCCAATGAGGCCACAGCATCAGTCTCAGATCTAAGGGCTGGAAGCTCCTTGGAGAGTCGCTTGGATGAGTCCGCATTGGCAGGCTGAAGGAATTGATGCCCGCAGGTGACGGCAGCAGCAAAGGATGCACCTGCTCAAGCAGATTAGAGCTTCCAAAGCACCACAGACATCCTCTTTCCCCTCTTTTATTCTATTCAGGCTGCAACTTCCTTGGACAGTGGGACCCATAATCAGGGCTGATCCTCCTCCCTTCAGTTGGCTGGCCCATATGCCAATCATTTCTGAATCCCACAGATGCACCCAAAACTGTGCTTTACTCTCTTAGGCACTTCTTAATCCAATCATGTTGGCATATCACAGGATATTGGAAATTATATACATGATGGGTCAAGGTTGAATAAGGTAATGCAATAGGAATGACAAGACCACAGGAGAGAAAGAGTACATGAATACCTTCTAACTGGAAGTATTAAGGAAAGTTTACTAACAATAATGGTAGCTAGTGCATATTAAGCATTTTTCTTTGTTCAACAGATATTTATTAAGTATATACTATATGCTGGGAACTATTCTAGACACTGAGAACAGTCAGTGAGTAGCAAAGAAGGGGTCACTTGGTGGTTTTTACAATCTAATGAACAATGTTTGTGAATTACAGTAATGCAGCCCCAGTCAGCTCCCCCTGGAGGACTGCAGCTCTTATCTCTCCAGCCGTTGGCTGGTGTGGCACTGCAGCTGGTGGCTCAGAGGAACTGTCCTCAGCTAAAGAGCCCTGCCTCTCTTAGGTTATCTTCCCTCCGGGACAGCCTGTAACTAGTAGATGGTGTTATAAAGCCCTCACCCTGGGCCTCAGTTCACAGAAATCTCCTCAGCCCCCGAGCTGCCCATGGGATGGGTTGAGGGCTTGTTTATGACTTGGTCATGGTGCATCTCATCCTCCTATCTACTCCTGCATCCCTCACTATCCTGAAGATGGTGTTTTGGGTAGCACTGTCCAAGAAACTGCCTTCGTGTGACTTCTATTTCAGACTCTATTTTCTGGGAAGCCTGACTATCTTAGTTAATTCATGCTGTTATAATAGAATAGCTGAGATTGGGTAGTCAATAACCAACAAGTTCACCGGCCCGTGGTTCTGGAGGTTGGGAAGTCCAAGGATGAGGGGAATGTATCTGACGAAGGTCTTCTGCTGTGCTATCTCATGATGGAAGGTAGAGAACAGAGAGAGGAGGGAGAGAGAGAGAGAGAGAGAGAGAGAGAGAGAGAGAGAGAGAGAGAAAGAGAGAGAAAGGGAAACCCACTCCTGCAATAATAAACTCCTGCAGTAATGTTATAATCTTGGGATGTCTACCTTGCTCCTTGTGGGAGGCTCAGGGGTGGCCCTGAACAGCTATGCAGCCCCGCAAGGTTGTAATTTGTAACTTTACCGTGTGATTTTCATGACTGGATTGCCCTGGATGCTGGCGTGCAGACAGAGGAGGTGACTTGGGAAGACCATGCGTGGGAGGGCGGAGGGCTGACTCTGCCTCCTGCTCCGTCACACACGGGCAGATGGAAACCCTCGTGGATCAGACACCTTCTGTGCACCCATGTGACCTGGTGAATGGAATGCAGCAAATACCCACAGTGGTATCTCAACCTACTTACCTGTGCATGCTTGTGAAGACACAGCATTGTTATTAAGCAGACATGTAAGCTGCCCTGTGTCACTATTAAACCTGGGCTTGTTACGTTATTTTGTAAAATAATTTAGAACACATTTTAACAGCTGTGGTATAGGAAGTCCAAAAATTTGTAAAACAGTTTTTTCCCCATAATAGTTATAATTACATATGCATATACATATGTAATTATTGCTATTATTGTATTTTGTAGTATTGGTAATACTACAAAAATAAGTGGTTGTTTGTTTATAAATTAATTTTGTATTCCAGCATGGAAATTTTTTTTTTTTTATGGTATTGGGGATCAAACTCACAACCTCATGCCTGCCAGACAGGCACTTAAACCACTGAGCCAAATTCCCAGTCCTGGTTTTTTTGAGGCAGGGTCGCACTATGTAGCTCAGGTCAGCCTTATGCTTGCATTGGAGCCCAAGCTGGCCTCGAACTCACAATGCTCCTCCTACCTCAGCCTCCTGAGTGCTGGGATTAAAGGCATGCGCCACCACCCCCGGCTAATGATATGTGTTTTATATCATATATAATGACAATTCCTCTCCTCAGTGCAACCCAGGCAAGCCAAAGGGCTGGACACCAGTGGCTAGAACAAGAGAAAGAGAGAGAAAAAGAGCTATTTATTTATTTATAACTTCAATGACAACCTCTAATGCTGTGCTATTTTCTCATCCTCATTTAGCAAACAAGGAAATTAAGGCTTAAGAAGGTTCAGTCACTTGCTCCAGATCACAGAGGTAAGCACTGATGAAATGAGGCATGCTCTTTGTTATGGTTTAGATGCAGCTCAGCCCCCAAAGTCTCCTACATTCATAGGTGGAGCTTTTGGAGGTGACTGGACCATCGGGTGTTGTGTTCATTGTTGGATTCATCCTCTGAGGAGTTTATGGCTGAGTGTGCTGTTAGAAGAAGTCTGGTGAAGGTGGGTCTCTGGGGGTGTGACGTGGAAGGATGCATCTCCCTTCCCAGCTTTGTTCTTCTTGACCACCATAACGTGAGCATCTGTGCCTCTGCAATGCCCCTCTGCCAATCTGTTTCTGCCTTGAAGCTAGTGGACCATGGACTGAGATCTCTGAGACTGTGAGCCAAAATTAACCTGTCCTCCTTTAACTTGGGCATTGGGCTGTGTCTCAGCAATGAGAAAGTGACTAAGAGACTCCCATTTCTAACAGACCCCAGAGCATGTTCTCTTACTGTACCCTGACGTGGTAAGCAAGTGGGGGGCAACATGCCTTGGGCAAGCCTGAGTTCTGAAGATGGCTTCTTTCAGATCTCAAGAGTTAATCTGGATATGACTTGCCTGAGCAAGAAACAAGTCATTTATTATTGATCCTACAGATGCCACTGTCCTTTTGTTTCTAAAGTGTCTCTTTAAAAGCAACATATTGATTTCAGAAAGATGATCTGAGCCAATTTTTGGAAAAAAAGACCATGAAAATATAGATTTTTTCTTAAAAACGTGAATCCGTAAAGCTATTTTGATTTCTCATGATTGTGTCCTAAAAACTGACTCTCATAAAAAAAGACCAAATGCTAACCAAGTACAGGAAGGGTTGATGCTATTGAAATACTTTTATCTCTATGAGGCGCAGATCTCTTAAATCCTCTAAAGTCTTAAAGTCTCTTGTATATTTATGTATTTTATGGTCAGCAACATGCTTTTCTGTACATTTTCCCAGTGGAGAGTCACACTAGACTGCAAGGTAGGTTTTAGCTTCCCTGTTTTACAGCCAAGGAAACCGGGATCCAAAGGGATTATTTTAATGTTCACACTGCCTTGAAATTTTCACGTTTCTGTTTGTTTTGTGCTCCCCTTATCTAAAATTTCATTTTTGGGGGTACCAAAATACTTCTCAAACCTCATTGTGTTAGCAATTTTCATACCATTGTATTGTGTGATAATTTTTATTTGTTGGAGCTTTCTGAGATTTTCTGTGTGACTTTTATTTTTAAACCTTTGGTGATTATTTAAAATGTGTATCCTTCGCGATGTATACCTTCTTTATATAAGCATTTGATTAAGCTCGTTAGTAATGAAATACAAGTAATGGCTCTCATGTCAAATACATTTTTCTAAGAAGTATCTCTTCATTTATCCCACTACTTATTATGCTTTCTAACTTTTTTTTGGTACTGGGGATTGAACTCACGACCTCTTGCTGGTCATGCAGTCAGTTACACAGCTGAGCTAAATCCCCAGCCTTCTAACTTTTTTTGCCTTACATATTTTCAAACAATGTTGCTAAGTGCTATTGTATGAAAGTACTCCTTAGAGCTTACTTTTTATCAACATAAAAATTTCTTGTGTTTCATGTTAGTGTTCCACTCCGTTGAATATTATTTCCTCTGAAATTAAGATTGAGATATTTTTCTTTTGAGGAAAGATGGAAAACAGTAGTTAGTATTTGCCTGATGGGTGTCTCTGTCACATTATTTTTAAATTCTGAGGTTTTTATTTTAACGTGATTCCTAAAAACAGCATATAAGCAGTTTTTACTTGTTCAGTGTGATTAGATTTTCAGTGCCCAGGGTGGGAGTTACTGTGTGATGCATTCTATTGAATCTGTATTTGTTGTGATTAAAGATACATTCGGATTTATATGTGCTCTTGCATCTCATGATTTCTTTGTTTCTGTCTTTTGTTCTTTGCTCTTTTTGAAGTTATAGCATTTTTTTTGTTACTTTTTCCTTTGCAGTTGTTTGAAGTACACACATATTGTTCATGCTCTTCTAATAATTTTCTTTATTTATTGATATATATTTAAATATATTTAAAAACCAGTATCTAGGATTGTTTTTCATGAGTGCAATCAGGCACCCTGTTTGATTATCTAACCTTCTTCCCATAGGGCTATGGTTTCCATGCTCTTTAATTTTAGGGGTCGGTGGTATTTCTGTAAAATCAATTCTAGACCTGTGCAAGACTATCAAATTTTGTGTTATTAAATAAAGACATTACAGAACCTCCAACCTTACCTGTTATCTGTCATTGCCAACATTTCATAACAGATCGAATATTTTAATGCCAACAGATTAGGGAGGGCATGGTCTCATAATTGAGGGTAATTTGAAAACATTTTATAAATGTGATATGTATTTAGCTTTGTGGTATACGCTATCCTTGTTTTTCTCATATCACTGAGGATCTATGAAAACTCCACCGTGGCCCGAGATGAAATGGCCTTTTTTGGCAATCAATGGCTTGCAAACAATTTTTTTCAGTCTCTCTTTTTTCTTCTCTTCCACTGTTTCTTGAACATTCCAAATGATCTTCCCTTTTCCCCCTTCCTTTCTCCTTTCCTGCCTTTTCTCACTCTATCCCTTTAATTCCTTCTTGCTTGTGTGTATTTGTAAATAATATTCATCTCTTCCTGAAGTGATGTTCCCCTGCTCTCATCTACAGGGGTTATGATTTATGCAAGCAAAAATTTTTGAAGAATTTGCATAATCTAAAATTAACATAATTAAGATTAATTTCCTCACAGATCTGACAAAAGCCTTTCTGATAGTGGGTATTTCTATTTACCAGCTCAAGAGATAGTATTGTAAATACTACCTACGATTCACTTCACGTAATAGCATCAAAATGAATTAAACTACACTTGGGAAGTCACATCATTTTAAACTTTGGGCTTTATTAATATTTTTGTATCATATACTTTCAAATTAATTCAGTGTTACATAATATGCAAGTGCCCTTCATTATCTTACCTCCTCTGATTTCTCATTAGCGCTTGATTATATTTGTAATAATAATTGTGATGGTTGCAGCAGGAGGAGACAAGGTGGAGGGAGTGCAGAATTGCCAGACTCCAACTTCCTAACAAGCACATCTTGGTTTGGCGATTGGTTGGGAGGCAGTAGAGTTGGCTTTCTCCCACTCTTTAAGGCAAAGTTCCTGCCTTGTTTGTATTTTTAGATGTAGTTCTGGTCGGTCCCAATGCTCCACATTTCTGCTTGATTAAATGAAATTGCTTCATGTTAAACCAGTACCTCGGAAGAGACAAGTCTTCCTCCTGGCTAAATAAACCGCCTTCCCCCTCCCCCTCCCTGTGCGCAGGGACTATCTGGCAAATGCTACTTCCTGTACCTTGTCTGGTACCTGCAGGCAGATAATTTTTTAGCCTCAGATTCTATTTTTCTGTATTAAAAATCCCAACGCACTCACTATTTCCCAGTTGTGATTCTGTGATCCAACAATAGAAATCATTTTTTCTTCCTTGGACCTTCTCCAGTTCCTTCTCATCATTTTTCAGATGTGGAGGCCAAGAACACAAGCCAAGTCTGGAAGAAGGATTCCTCACTGACACTTATCTTTCAGCTCAGCCCCTTGTCTTACTTCTGGATGTGCTCCTGACTCATTCCTGTGAGTCTCCATTGTGGCTCCCATGGGTTCTTATTCTCTTCCCACTCCTCAGGAGGCACTGACCCTCTTGTATCTGTGGGGTTTATTGTTTATAGTCCAGTATCTTCTACTTAGAGTCTATTAATCTTCATCCTTTGATTTAGTGGTTTGTTCAATTCAAAGACAACATGAGAAATTATATAGTGGACTTTCAGCAAATCTACTCAAATCTTTGTAAACAACCTTGGTAGCTGCTAGAAACTCAAATTTGATACTTTGTTTTAGAACAGTATTATCCAATACAGCAGCCACTGGTTACATGTAACATGAAAATTAAGTTAATTGAGATGAAATAAAGTTCAAAATTCAGTTTCTTAGTCACACTATCTACCTGTCAAATGCTCAAGAGTCACATAAGGCCAGGGGCTACCATATTGGACATTATAGATATAGAACATTTCCATCATTAGAGAAAGTCTTTTTGGACAGCCCTGGTACAAGTGTCCTAGTTTGAAGAGTAGTTTTGTAGAAGGAAAGTGGTCACATTGGTAACCCCAATTTGTAGAGTTGGAGTTACTTTTATTTGGTAATTTATAATATCTACACTTATGAGAAGTTCTATGTGCATTTTTTCCATTATGAAAAGTTCTAGCTTGCAGGGTTCTTAATGAATAAATAGGAGAGGGCTTCTTCCAACTTGTTCACTGAAGGCATTTGTCAGCTTTCTGTCACTCTAACAAAACACATGAGACAATCGGTATGTGAAGAGTGTGTTTATTTTGGCTCACTGTCCTGGAGGTTTCAGTTCGTGGGCACCACATTGTGACTGGAGCATGTGGCAGAGCAAAAGCTGCTCATTTCATGACCAGGACACAGAAGAGAAAGAGGAAGGGTCTGGAGTCCCACAGTTCACTTCAAGGACTATGACCTAAGGACCAAAGGACCTCCCAGTAGACCCCACCTATTCAAGGTTCCACCAAGTACCACCTGGGGACCAAGACTTTAACCCATGGACCTTTGGGAACATTTGAGATTGAAACCACAGCATCTACTAGGAAACAGATATAACACTGAGCTGATAGAATTCCAGCCAAAATGTAAAAGCAAAACAAAAAAAATGTAAAAATATTATTTTTAGTTTTAGCTACTTTATCACAGGTAGAGGGATATGTTTCCTTGTAAGTCTTGAATTTCTTAAAAAGGCTTTTCAGATTCTTACTGGCTTTCCTGTTTCTTAATTCTTTAAGCCACCAGGATATATGTACAAATACCCCAAAGTGAACTCCTAATCTCATTTGCTGCCATCTCATATTGGTTTTCTTCTTGCTGTATCTCATCTTTCTTTGCTCTGATTTGATCTTTGTATCGGTGATCTCCAGTGTGGAGTGCTTCTCGTTTCAGCAGTTATCCAGTGTTGGAAACTGTATATTCATTTATTTTTCTCATGGCTTAAAATTTTCTCCTTTCTCAGTGTATTTCATAACATACACAATTTATTAGCATAGTTCTGTACAACTTACATACAGTGCATATATATACTGTAGTCAAACATATATTTTTTTTTTTTCAAACATATTTTTTAATGGTGGGGTACACCAAAAACAACCCTGGCAGCCCATTGTTTTGTGCTGGTGCTGGGGCCCTTGGTTCTGTTTTGCTTCTGTTCTTCTCATCCTGGCACTGGCATTTTTCCTTTCTTTAAGTGATACCAACTCCAGGGCCCCACCTATAGCCCTGCAAACACCAACACCAGGCAGCTGCTTTTATATCACCATCCTGAACCCTGAACAACAGTTCCACTGAGTTAGCGGAGGGGTGATCCAGACACATTCCTCATGACTCAAGCAAGCCTTAGTGGGGAGAGATCCTAGGATGGGAAAGTTTGGACTTATTCAACTGCATTATTTTTATTTTCTTTTTTACTGAGTTACAAGAGAAGGTTCATGTAAAGTTTATTAAATGCTCTAAAGGGTCACCTGAATATTGAAGAAAAGGTGACCCAAAATAATAATTTTTGTCCAGTCTATCATCGTGCCTTGTCCAGGTGACTTGCTCCCGGAATTTAGAGCTTCATGTGAAGACAGTGTCTTTTGCTAAGTCTCTGATCTCTTGAACCTCTCACCTCCAACTATTCCTTGGGCCTTGTGACCATTAACTGTGAAATGTCACTGGGAATGGATTATAGAACTCCTAGCAGATTAGTAAAGCACGGTTCTTGATGTGTCTGTTGAGTGTTTCTAGAGATGACTGCCATGGGGAAAGGGGGAGACTCACTGAGGCGGGGAGATTCACTGTACTGTGGGCAGCACCAACCAACAGGTTTGTAGCCCAGATGAAACTAAAGGGGAAAGAGAAAGGAAGGGTGCCCATTTCTGAAGAACTCCTGTCTTTACCACTATGTTTAGACGTTGGTCTCTGCCTTCTTTAGATTTCCAACACACACTGACTCCCATGGGTCTCCAGTGGGCTTCCAGGCCTACAGCCTTGGACGGGTACTGCGTCTTTGATCTCTCTCCTTCGCTGGCTTCCCATCTTCACAGATGAGTACCCCTGGATCCTCCTATTCTCCTGCGTGCAGATGGCCATTGTGGACTCCCTCACCTCGGCTCCTGTACTCTACTAATCAATCCCCTCATAATTATACGTATATTTTTTTATTGATTCTGTTCCTCCAGAGAATCCTAACTAATACAGACCTCATTTCACTCCACGCAGGACTGGCTCTCCTCCAGCTCTCCTGGCTTCATTTTTGTTTGTCTTTCTCTAATCCATTTTCTCTTGCAAGGTCTTAGCTTCCAGGTCCTGAACTGGATTTCTCTGGACAAAGATGTGGCCCTCAGTCGGGCCCACAGATTGAGGCACTGGGAAAGTCTTCCTTGGGAGTGAATTGCTGGCATCTTTGTGGCCTTTCACCCACTTGGTCTTCATTTCATCATTCTTGTTTCTCCCAGGCCCTCAGCTGGTATCTGGCATTGTCTTCAGGCTCTCCCCTTCATTTTCATTACTTTTCTCATGATCATTTAACTCATGGGCCAGGAGAGACCTCAAAGCTCATCTAGTCCAACTCTTTCATTTTCTAAAAGCATGAACTGAAGGGAAGTGACTTTCTCTTACAAGTTCAGTTAATTAAAAACTGGGCTAACCTTGGGCTCTTCATCTCCTGATCTGTCTTCTGGTTGTTTTTTTTCATTTAACCAACATTCCCAAAATGTTATTGCTCAAAACAGTGTCTCTCTGGTCAAGTAAGCTCAGGCTGTTTAAACAGATTCCTATGCTCTAAGATTTCTTGGACCCTTTAAAATGGAGATAAGTAAAGTCCCAAGGGTGGGGGATGATATATACTGTATTAAATAATTTCTTAATCATTTGAAAATAGTTTCCATATTCACCCAGAATGACTCTATCATTTCTTTGAGGCCAGCAGGCCTTGTATATTTTTATGGGTAATTAAATATTCCTTAAATATGGATTTTCCCTCCATGCACTGGTAATTCTTTTTTATAACTAACTATCCTACTTGATTCTTTGATCATTTTTTACTCAGTGATGTCAAAGTGCCACATTTTTAAGGGAGATAATCTCATTCCACTTCGAATATTTAGGACAATGTGAGTTTCTGGCATTTTGTTTCATGTTGAAGTTGGGTCTTTACTTATCAAACCTTTTGATTTGGTTTATAAATGTCAAGATTAAATTTCCCAGTTCTTGGAAATCCAAGAGGTGAAAGCTCATCATGAATCCAAATCCATCCTCGGGCACTTGGCTTTTCCCAGCCATTAGCATTCAGACGCTGTTATTAGTACATAGACATCCAATCACCCCACATGCATTAGCCAAATGAGATGTGTTGATTAAAGACACAAATTATGTGATATGTGTTTGTATGTCAAAATAAGATGGTTTTAGCCTGACAGGAGAATTTGGCATTGCTCTGGGTGTGTGGTGCATGTATGAAAGAAAGGTGAAACAGAGAGGAGAAAAGAGAGAAAAGAGGAGAGAGGAGGGAGAGAGAGGAAATGGAGGCAGAAGTGGCATGCTAAGTTACCAGAAAAATCTCTATTTTACAATTTAAAAGATGCAATTTCTGGTCAAAATCTATTTTCCCCTGTTTTCTATGGTATTACAAAGAAATTTAAAAATATGTTAGTGTAACTGTAATGTGAAATCCCTAGTAAGTGTGAAATCAGAAGAGCTATCAAATAAATTAAACATTTTAGTAGCCAAGTGGGACCGTGTGGTGCTCTGATGAGCACTGTAAGTCTTTGATAGTTTGATGTTACTCATAACAAAAAGTGCGGTTCTAGCTGGAACCGCCTCACTCTAAGGAATGGTCTCGTTCAGTAAGCAGCTGACTGTGACGGAACAGATGACATCTGGCGGCGCACACTGGCGGACACTGGGCAGGGGAAGGAGTAAGTTATACCACACAGGGCTCGGTAAGAAAGCAGAATTATTTTTTTGCCTTTTATAAAATTCATGAAACAGGGTGGAAGCCGTGGAAGATGATCTGTATTCGAAAATCATGAAAATGACAGTGAAGGATTATCCTGAATGTGCCCAGGTGGCCCTGGTAGACCCAGCCCTGCGTCCCCTGGGGTACATCTTCCTGCCTGTCCACCCGAGGCCGTCCCTGCTTACACATCTTTTTTTCCTTTCGTTGCATTTTTTTTTTTGGACCGGGGATCGAAATCACAATCTCGCGCTTGCCAAGCAGGCGCTTACGCCACTGAGCTAAGCCCCCGGCACATCTTTAAATATTCACCTTGGGCACTGAGAGGCAGGCGTGACTTTCTAAGATCTCGTGACCTTTTGTTTATAATTACTTGCTTTATGAAAGATTAGCTCAGTCCCCGGACGTCTCGCCTTTCACATTCTCTGATATTTCCCCTATGGAAGAAATACATATACAATGATAAGTGTTTTTTTTTGCTGGAAGTGGTGGTGCATGCCTGTAATCCCAGCACTTGGGAGGCTGAGGCAGGAGGATCACTGCAAGTTTGAGACCAGCCTCGGCTACAAAGTAAGCTCAAGGCCAGCCTGAACTGCACTGTGAGATCCTGTTTCAAAAAGACCAAAAACAAAAGCAAAATTTAATTTTTTTGACCGATTAACCTTATAGATTATGAGACACAGTGTTGTTTTTGTACAGTAAGAAGGGAAAACACTCCTGCTTAAACTAGGCTGTGTGGCTATTTATAAGATGTGTCATAAGATTAAAATATCTTGAAATGAGGATGTGTGACTTCCAGGACCATATGAAAGGTTTTGTCTTCTGCAGGTTTCTGCTGCTGTTTAGGAGTTCGCTTGCCACCCTGACCTCGCAGTTGGTGAATAATAGTACAAGGGTTTAAATTTTTATTTTTGATAATTATCTTTTTTTATTTTAAAAAGCAAAACATAAAAAAGGGTAGAAATAATACAGAATTTTAAAAAAAGCAGTAACAAATCAACACTAGTTCATATATTGCATATTATTATCTCAGAAGTAGTTGTTCAAATTAAAAGATCTAGGCATAAAAAATGAACAGACAAACAATGACAACACAAACTATTCTTTCTGATGAACTAACAGAATTAGTAGTATGGTTATCTAGCTTGCACACTTACACATACATACAGTTATATGTGTATACCTACATACATGTAATCTTTTCCTTTCTTCCATTTCTCCTTTCCCCTAACCCAGTTGTTCTTCAGTTTTGAGCACTTTCTTTGCTTTTTATTATTACAGTATCTATTGTACATTGTGGATCTTATTACTCTTTCAGTTTTTTATTATTATTTATTTTTTACACTAAGGAGACAATATGATATTTATAAATATGAGTCTGATTTTTTCACTTCTGACTATAGTCTCAAGTTGCCTCCGTTTACCTATAAAAGCCTCAATATCATCCTTTTTTATAGCTGAGTAATATTCCATTGTATAGAAATACCACATCTTTTTCATCCATTCTGTGGTTGATAACTATTTGGTTGTTTCCAAGGTTTGGCTATTACAAATTGTTCACATATATTGCTGTGACATGACATTTTTAATTTTTCTGGGAAAATACCAAGTAGGGGAATAACTGGGTTGAATGGGACTTCCAATCCTAGTTTTTTGAGGACTCTCTACACTGATTTCCACAGTGGCTGCACCAGTCTACACTTCCAACAACAGTGGAGAAATGTTCCTTTTTCCCCACAACCCCACCAACATTTGTTATCGGTTGATTTCTTGATGGCAACAATTCTTTCTGGAGTGAGAGGGAATCTCAATGCTGTTTTAATCTGCATTTCTCGAATGACCAGTGATGTTGAACATTTCTTCATGTATTTATTTGCCATTTGTATTTCATCTCAGAAGTGCGTGTTCATCTCAGATGCCCATTTTTGGACTGGGTCTTTGAATTTGAGGGACCTGATATTTTTCAATTCTTCGTATGTCCCTTTGTCTGAGGGACAGCTGGCTAAATTTCTTTCCCATTCTGTGGGTTTTCTTTTCATTTTATTGGTGATTTCTTTTGATGTACAAAAACATTTTAATAAGATGAGATCCCAGTTTTTGATTCTTTGAAGTACTTCCTGTGTGGTTTGTGTTTTGTCCATGAACTCTTTGCCTACTCCTATGTCTTCAAGAACTCTACCTACCTTGTCTTCCAGTAGATTTAGTGTTTCTGTTTTAATATTTATATCTTTGATCCATTTTGACTTTAATTTAGTGCATGGTGATAGACATGGGTCTAGTTTCAGTCTTTGGCATGTGGAAAGCCAATTTTTCCAGCACCATCTGTTAAAGAGGCTATCTTTCCTCCAGGAAATACGTTTAGCTCTTTTGTCAAATATAAGGTGCTGAGTGTCTTTGTAGTTGTGTTTGCATCTTCTAATTTGTTCCATTGATCCTCAGGTCTATTTTTTTTTTTTTGCCAGTACCACACTGATTTTATCACTGTAGCTTTTTAGTATAATTTCAAGTCAGTGATTGAGATGCCTTCTGCCTTGCTTTTGTTGCCTAGAATTGCCTATGACCATGGGGTGAGGAAGAGGGGCAGCTGACGATCCCGTGGCTGTCCCAGGACCCTGATCATAATCTTATATTTGGTATTTCAATTTTTTTTCCGAAGAGTAGGAAAATTTATTGGAGAATAGGAATGGAGGATGGGGAATAGCTCCTGAGAGACAGGAGAGGCCCCAAATGGGTTGCCCTTGAGTCTTTTATGATTCAACTTTTTGTTTACTTGGGATTTTTTCTTCCCAAGTAGGTTTTAAGATATCTTCCAATCTAGCCCTTATAGTGACCCTTGAAAACAGCAGTCTCAATAGGTTTTTTTTTTTTTGTTTATTATTTGTGCATTCATGGAACAATTAATGTGCATGTGGAACTCCACTGTGTTCTCAAAGCGGGGAGCCAGGGACTATGACCCAGGCCTTTCTGGATCTCCCTTAACCTCCAAGAGGCAAATAAGCTTCTGTAACACAGAATAAGAAGTGACAAGACACAGTGATCCTGGGGTGCTTCAGGGCGTATAGAAGCCTGTCTGATGAACTTGAGTCATGTTAACACTTCCTGGAAATAGTGAGGTAAGCGATTCTGGCTAGAGGCTTAAATTAAAGATGTAAATAAGGACCAGATACCGAACATCTTAGTTTCTTAATTTAAAAATCTGCACAGTCATTTAAACTGTTGGTCAATCAACAAACATTTAGCCTCTTTTACTGCAGGAGAAAAAGAATCATGGTAGAACATGATTGCATGGCACCAGACATTGTACCTAGAGCCATGTCACATTTGTAACAACCTGTCAGGTGGGCATTACTGCCCGCTCTTCTTTCAGGGATAGGAACTTGGGTTCAGAGAGGTGAGTACGTTGCCTGAAATCATATAGTGGCCAACTGGGATTGAAGCCACATGCTCTTTCTGTGTAGTCAACACACTTTGCATCACACTGCACCTCCTTAGGGGTGCCCTTACTGTCCAGTAAGGGCAGTGGACAGTGCACCAGATGTCCATCCTGCCTTTTCGCTAAGGGAGATGCTATCTACTTATCCTTCATTCCTGCTTTTAGATGTTCGATCAAAAGGCAGATTTGGAAGAGTGCTGATGTACTTTAAGTTAGCTGAGATGCTCCTAAGTTTTAAATACCCTGTAAAAGAAGAGTGGCTGTTTCAATCCCATTTGAATGAGTATTTCTTAGTTCTTATTAAAGGAATATTTCATTGGGAGTCTATTAAGCCTCGAGCGCTTGTAAGCAAACTGAGATTCAGTACAAATAGTAAAATGAAATCTAAACTTAGTTAAAAACCACCAATTAATCTCTAGTTGAAGTTTTTAACCAATCAGAAATACTGACTAGTCAGGCGTAGTGGTGCATGTCTGTCAGCCAAGTACTCTGGGGGGCTGAGGCAGGCTGATTTCCAGCTGAAGCCCAGCCTGGGCAACTTAGTGACTTAGTAAGACCCTATTTTAAAATGAAAATAAAAAAGGGACTCCGATGTAGTTCAGTGTGAGGGTCCTGGGTTCAATTTCCTAAGTACTGCAAAACAACAACAACAGAAATTCTCCTCTTTTTCTTTCTCTCCTTCCTTCCTTCCTTCCTTCCTTCCTTCCTTCCTTCCTTCCTTCCTCCCTTCCTTCCTTCCTAGTATGTGGATCATTTTTATCATTTTTCTTTTTCTTTCTCTATTGGTACAATTTGGATACACATCATGATCACATTCATCATAGAGAATCTGTACCTGTACATGATATATCTTGCTTCTTCTTCTTACCCATTCCCTTCCCCTCTTCCCCTCCTTATTGACAAAAGCTTTGTTCCCATTCTTTCCTTCTATTTCCTTTTTTCCCTTTTCCTTTCCTTCATTTCCCCCCTCCCCTGCCCTCGTTCCCCTGAGACCTCCTACTTTACCTAATCAAATATGTATCCTTTGTCCGGCTTCCATGAATGGCTCACAAATGTCTCCTCCTGACAGTCGCCCCCAGGGGAGCACTGAGCCACTTGCAGTCTGGTGCACACATCCGTGAGTGCTCAAATAAATAACCTTGTGAGAGTGTGCATGTGCTCAGGTTTATCTCTGCACACTTCTAAGGCTGTGGACTGAACAGGGCCCTGCAGTTGCGCGCAGAGGTCCACAGCTGGAGGGCTCAGTGCGTCCCGCTGGCTGGGGTCTTGGCTGGGTCACCTCACTTGTTAAGCGTCTGCTGTTCGGGGTCAGCAGTGGTGACTGCTGTATGTCAAGGTGACTCCCAGTGAGCCACACCTTGTTAAATCCCTTCTACTTGAACATGGGAGGAAGCTGTCAACTACTTCTAGCTAAGAATGTGGTGAAGGTGATGGTTCGTTTTTTTTTTTTAAGTAAAACAGAAAAAAAGAAATGATACAGAATTAAAAAAATAATAGGAAATTAACAGTAATTAATATATTGCATATGTTTTGAGCTCGTTGCTATTATTTATTTGTCTCTTCTGTTTCTTGTTTTTCTTATACTTTGTTTTGTTTTATTTCTCCCTCTAATACATAAAGGATAGATGTATATGTATAGGCTTATATATGCCTAGAACCTCTCCTGAAGAGTTTACAAGAATGGATTTTAGTATGTATGATGGTATGAACAACTACACTGAAGAAAAACGAGACATCATGGCAGCCATTGCTGATTTCCTATCATCTTGTTTTACTATCATCTTGTTTTGAAGTCCAATAATGCTGTTATTCTTTGCTTTGATTGGTTTTAGTCTGTTTTGTATTATTTGATTTCAATATGTGTGAAGGTATGGACAACTATTTTGAAGAGAACAAGAGACATTATGGTAGCCATTAGTAATTTCCTATTTTCTGGTTTTGAAGGCCCATAAGGCTCTCCTTCTTTTGCTTTGATTGATTTTATACTCTTTTGTTTTGTATTAATTTATTGTGTGTGAAGGTATGGACAACTGTTTTGAAGACAACAAGAGACATTATGGTAGCCACTGTTGATTTCCTGTTGTCTTGTTTTGAAATCCTATGTGTTACTTGCATTGTTTTGCTCTGATCTGCTTTGTTTTGTTTTGTCTTATTCTCTTAAAAAGAGGAAGTTGTTCAGGTTACAAGATTTAGGCATGAAAAAATAAACAATCAAACAATGAAAGCACAAACTGTTCTTTTGGATGAACTAACAGAGATTAGTAGTATAGCTATCTATCTTGTATATATATACATACATTCAGATATATGTATACCTATATACATATCATCTTTTCCCTTTTTCCTTCTCTCCTTTCCCCTATCCCAGTTGTTCTTTCCTTTTGAGCAGTTTCTTTCCCTTTCATCATCGCAATATCTATTGTACATTTTGGATCTTATTACTCTTTTTTACACTAGGGAGACAATATGATGTTTACAAATGTGAGTTTGATTTATTTCACTTAGGAGTATGGTTTCAGTTGCCTCCATTTACCTAGAAAAGCCTCAAGATTATCTTTCTTTATAGCTGAATAATATTCCGTTATATAAAAATACCACATCTTTTTTATCCATTCCGCAGTTAATAGGCATTCGAGTTGCTTCCAAAATTTAGCCATTACAAATTGTGCTGCTGTAAACATGGGTGCAGATATATGGCTGTAGCATGAAGTAAGAGAAGCTAGCTGCATGACTACCTTAACTATCTTATATATATGTATATTTTTCCCTTTACCCATTCTTCCTTTTCCTCATCGCACTTTGTCCATTCTCTTGAACAGTTTCTTCCCAAGTCATAGTGTCTATTATACGTTTCTTTTATTTTAAAGAGAAGAAAGAAAAAACAGAAAAATCAAGATGCAAACAAACCTCAAAAACAACAGCAAAAGCAAAATGACAGCAACAACAACAAGAACAACAAAAAATAGCTATATAGGTTTTCAAAACAAGATGATAGTAATTTAACAATGGTTGTTCTACTCCGTATTTTTATCTTCAAAATAATTGCTCAGGTTACCAGAAACAGGAATAAAACAAAACAGTAAAATGACACAAAACATTGGATTTCAAAAACAAGGGAGAAAGAAATCCCCCACAGTTGCCACAATGCACACTGCCATCCTCCAAATAGATGTCCAGACCACCAGCCCCAGGCCTGCGGAGTCAATCAAACAACTTAAGGATCAAGCTATTCCTTCACCTCAGTTGCAGCTCACCCTGAGTCCTCCGAATCAGCCAGTTGCTTACGTGCGGGGTGGGGGCAGGGGGTGGGGGTTGGGGGTAGCAGTTAGCGGTGTGCCCTTCTGGTTTCCCAGCCCGGGAGGGGTGTGCTTTGTCCTCTTGCTGAGTAGTCTCTTCCCCATCTCCATGGCGAAGCCTGGTTCACGGGACTTGTGTTTTGCAGTGCTCGGGACCCAAGGCCTTCCCACTGGGTTACATTCCCAGCCCTTTAAAAAAATTTAAATTTTAAGACAGGGACCTTTTAAGACCCTGAGCTGCCCAGGCTGAGGTGGAACTTGTGATTCTCTTGGTTCAGCCACCCAGGGTTCTGGGGTAACAGGCGTGCTGTACCACCACGCCCGCTAGTTTACAGTATTTAGCACTCTCTCTTGGCAGCCTGAACAAAAGGCAGTGTCCTTCCTGGCTCCAAAGAGATCACGTGCCCTGCCAGGAGAGGTCTGCCAGAGTCATGTGGCAGGGGACCGCAGACA
>RJWM01034983.1:0-19292 GCA_004363535.1 Dasyprocta punctata | reverse complement strand
CAAAGGAAGGATAGAGGGAGACAAGGGGAAGGGGCCCAAGAGATGAAGGGTGAGGAGGTAGAGGGAGAGGATGAGGAAATAAGTAGAATAAAGATCAGCCAAGTACAAGATCCTAATAACCTCAATATATGCATTATATGCCATCAAAAGGAACTAACTTTCATAATATCAACAAAAAGAAAGGGGCAAAAGGGAAATTAGGGGAGGATAGAGGGAGAGGGAAGGAAAGGGAAAAGGATTTTTAAAAAGAAACAAGCTGTATTTGATAAGATTTTGGCACCATAAGAGGGACGAAGGAGAAAAGAGGCCTTTATTACAGGCACGGGAGGGCTGCAGAAGAAACACAAGCACTCTGCGGTGAGAACAAAGAAGTGGAAGCACTTTAATCAGGTTCGGCTGGAGGAGGAGTTTGGGAGGTGGGCAAAATGATATATTAACAACTGATTTGAAGGAGCATCTGTGTGCACAAACCAGGAAACAGAAAGATTTACTGCGGACTGGGGGTGAAGTACTTTGCGGAGTCCAGGGATTGGAGAGGGCTCAGCACACACACAAAAAGGGAACCGGAGGTTTATTTCTAGAACTAGAATGAGAACATGAAAATCACTCTTGGAGAGATAAATTGTTTCTCTGGGCCTGGTACCAAGCTGGGCAGATGTCGTGTCAGAGATAGCTAAGCCTCAGACTGGCAGAGTCTATCAGTATCATGCACGTGTACCCATTCCCTGAGTTGATTGTAAAATGCATGTACTGCAAACATGTACTAATAAAATAATTGAGGAAAAAAGAATTTTTTTGTCTTTTTCAAGCAGAATTTCACTTTGCAGTTCAGGCTGACCTTGAACTCACTTCATAGCCCACGCAGGCACCAAACTCTCAGTGATCCTCCTGCCTCAGCCTCCCAAGTAAAAAACAAACTTTTGAAAGAATAAATTAGATTACCACGCAGAAAAACATTAATGAGGGAAAACAGAACAACATGCAATGCCACAGAAGCAAAAGCAAACCGTAACAAAAAATTTCTATTTGTAGAAATATTTAAAATGTGGGCATTTCTTTTCCAGACTTTTAATATTAGACTCTTCACAGGATTAGGAGGACTGTAAAAGGCTCTTTCAGTCCAGAGGACTTCTCAGTTCCAACTCAATAGACCAAAATGCTGAGGGTGTTTTGTAGGCTCACTGTACTTCTCCTCATCCACTGTTAAGTGATAAGATTAAGTTTCTGTAGCTGGGCTAAATTCATACCCAACATCTCAGCTTTTTCTCCTTTTTATTAGTATAAGTTTGCAATACATAATGAACACCTTTATCATTGGGAACTGGCCTATTTGCCCCTCACATTGTGATTCTTTTTACTTCCTCTCTCCTCTCAGTGTCTGGTTAGGGTTGCAGTCACCCACTAAGCCTTTCACTTGCCCAACCTGTGGAATTCTGGGTAGCAGACACAATGCTTGGGAACCCCAGTTTGTGCACTTGGAAGCATGACTGGTGAGTGTGTAGGCAGGGGCAGCACATAATGTGAACAATATAAATGTGCCTGCACATCACGGAGGTGGCCAGGTCCTTGCAGCTGTGCTGCACTGGGAAACCATGGGCTCAAGCTTCCCAGCTAAACTCAGCCACAGTGCTCCCCATCTTATCTTCTCATGAATCCACACATAGCTCGTCTCTTTCCATCTCATTTTTTTTTTGTTTTGTTTTTTAGTGGAAGTCGCCTCAGCTCACCTCTATCCAATAGCTAGCATTTCCCTCCACTCTGTACAGAACACATCCTACCACCCAGAATTCTTAGCTGATCTGTGTCACAGTCATGATTCTCCTAGGCCCATGAAACTCAAGGTGGATGCCTTCAGGGTTGCAATAGAGAAGTGGCCACTGAATGCTGGAAATACAAACAAAAGCAGGGGTTTCAACTGTTCTCCCAAGCAGCCCCTCAGAACAATGCGAAGCTTCCAAAGTTAGTTCCCCAGACTAACACTATCTAAAGCCACTGGGAACCTCTCAGCCCCAGATCACTCTGCAGAAATCAGTTTTTCCATCTGCTCAGCCTGCATATTTGTCCAATAGCAGATTCTTGGAGTACATGGGTGTTCTCATAGTCAGATGAAAGGGAGGCTCCCTTTCCACTGAGCTGTCGTGCCATCCAGAGTTGGTGCTATTTCTGTCATTTCATCTTTTGTTTAAAATAGCAGGGGCTGGGGATATAGCTCAGCACCTGACTGGCAAGCACAAGGGCCTGAGTTTGATTCCTGGTACCAAAAAAAAAATTGCAATGTTTCTGACTCCCTCAATATGCACTGCACTGCTTTCTTCAGCAGCCTCTCCCTCATATGAACCAACATACCTGTTGATTCAATTCAATATCCTAGAGCAACTTGCAAATGCTGTTTGTCTCTAGGCTGCCATGATGAGAATCTCTTTTGAAGTTTGATTTTATTTAATAAAAATACAGAAATTAAACATATTGTATATCTTTAAGGGTGACTATCAACCATCAGAACACCCATTTCATAAACTCTGAATTAGTAAGTACATACCTAAAAGGTTCACATTTCTACATCTAAGCTAAAATACCATGTGGTATATCATAGAGCTGCTCTTTTAATTGTACAGTGGACTGTCAATATGATTCTGACTTGGTGTCTTCAAGATATTCATTACTGTGATGTACCTTCTCTTTCTTAGAAAAACACCAAAAGCCAAATAAACTACCTTGTGTGTCACTGGATTTGGAGACTAAGGAAGCTCCTTGTGTACACAGTCTTTTGGCAGATGAAACACTGGACATTTTTCTAAGCTATTTGAATCCCACTTTATTGATTTGAAAATACTTCACTGGTCAAGGGAGATCTTTGACCTTTATTTCCTCAAGAAAAAAAAGCACAAGGTCAATAATGTACAGGCAAGCAATTGTCAGATTCTGGAAAATAAAGTAAAGAAACAAACAGGAGCAGTATATGAAGGTGAAGATCTATCCAAGTCTAAAGTGCTAAAAATAAGCCAGTGGCAGCCAATGACTAACTGCACCACGTTTTCTTAATGTATGGAAAATAAAAGCAGCAGGCAAGCACATTTCAAGCTATCTGCAAGGTTAAATTGAGTTTCTGATACATTTTAGCAATTTTAAACACCAAGTAATGGAACATTTCCCTTCATTTATAGCATTTCGGAGTGTGATGGAGAACCTTTTCAAAAGATAATAGAAATCATATTCATCGCTATCATAATCGCCAAATGGGATGAATGAAGCATCTTCGACTACTTGCAGTTCTGTGATGCTTACAGTACAGTGAAGGGACACAACAATCTCTGTCCCTGTTCTTTGGCCCTTCTATCCTTGTTTGTGAATCCAGTAAGTATTCTACTGTTCTGTTTTAACCATCTGCACTTGAAAGCCTGTGAAACCTAACTAGTGACTCAAATGGTCTCCCCTCCTTGAGAAAATGTTCTCAATTGAATTTGGGGTTAAATTAGCACTTTTGTGCATTTCAGCTCATCCTAGGCAAATAAATTAAATTCACCCAAGACCATATAACTGCTGACTTCAATCTTCTTAAAGGATTTAAAATATAATGTAAAACAGAGAGGGGGATCCCATTAGAAAAGTGTTTTGTAGAACATGTTGCCCAATAGTAGTGTATTCTTAATGGCAAGTTGATCTGATACTATTCCCTTACACAGAAATGTCCTTCATAGCCAGACACATTAAATGGAGTAGCAGATTAAATGAATTATAGGAAGCTGTACTAGAAAATTCAGATTACAAATAAGCACTCTACACTTGTTTACTGTAAGACTCCCATCAAGTTCTTTTCTCTGTTCTAAGTTTTCTCATCTGTAAAATAAAACCTCAGATACTTTCTAAGGTTTCTTCCAGGTAGAAATTCTATATTTCAAGCTAAGTTTTTCAGGTCAGAAGTTGTATTAAAAATAAGGAAAAGTTACTTCTAATGCACATATGAACCACTATCAATTTTAGCTCTAATTTATAGCACATATCATAACTTATACATTTCCTGTGGTTATTTTTCAAGTTTTTACATTTTCAAGTACCATATACATTTACACACACAAGAAGGAACTTAAGTAATAATTTAACTGAAGAAATTGTAAATAATTTCCTCTTAAATATACTTTTAGACTGCTTATCACAGTAGTTAACTCATTCTCTAAGTTCTCTTTTAATAACTTTTTCCCATCATTCATGTAAATGAAATATTTATATATATGTATACACACATCATTCCTCAAGAATCAAAAATTAAAATAAAACCTGTTACAGAACCGATGTTAAGAGCTCTATCTAAAATGTATCCCTGCTTGAGGTTACTGACTCCTCCCCCTAATCTGCTGGACCAGCAACTAGCCTAGGAATAATCTAAGACCTGGAAGCTTGTCCCACTGGAGGAATCCAGGTGACTAGCCCATCTCCCTACACCAGTGGGACCAGGCAACTAGGGGAATGCCAGCCACACAGTGGGACCCTGACTAGGGCACACACGATGGAAGCGAGACCAGTAAGAGGGAAAAGTCTGAAATACGAGCCAACAAGTGGTAAGTTAGGTGAACCAGCATTGTGCTTAGGGACAAAAACACACAGAAGAAAAGCAGGTTGGTGGGGCCACATTCCTTTCTTTGAATTTTTTTTAATTTTAATTTTATCCTATCTTACCTGATTTTATTTTTGTTTTTATGTTATTTTCTTTTCCTATTTTCCTTTTTTCTCAATTTTGCTCCCTTTTCTTCTTTTCTCTCTTTTTTTCTGTCTTACATAAACAGCTAGGGGGAATTCCACCCATAGAAAACTAAACCTATCACTCAAAACCAAAGATAGAGTTCAGATAATCCCTCAAATACTCCTTCATTCTTTCTTTTCTAACCCTTGTCTAGTTTCCCAAACCTTGCATGATCATCCTTTATCCTCCAACTTTGCTTCTACTTTCTTTCCAGTTATCTTTGTTTTTTACACTATCCTCCATTAATTTCCTGAACACAGGATAAAACTGCTACACCAAGGGGAAGCATTTGCATACAAACACCTAATTTACTCTCAGTTCTGTTATATAACTACAAACTTTGCTCCTATGGTCTGAAATACAAAATTAATACCTACCACAGTTGGTCAGTTTCTATATTGGGCCTAATGCTACTGTTATTGCTAATTATACTATTTTAGCTAGGATGTCATAGCTGTTGTAATCAGTTATTTTCCCTTCTGTAACAACACTGGGAAGCTCTTGGTTATTAATCTCACCATAGCCCAACACCAAAGGAGTGAGGACTAAGCCAAACAAATACAAACATTCCACTCTTAATTAATTGGGAAGGCACAGTCTTGGGACAGACACAAACCAAGACCCTCCTACACACAGAAGACATCCCTGAAGCACAGACTTTTTCTAGAAAGGCCTTGATACCAGTGATATAGCTACCTACTAAAAAAAACTCACAAGGATCATCACAGAAAGCAAAATTAAAAATCTTTTGAAATAGAAAATGACAAGACACAGAAGCAAACTGCAATCTCAGACCTCTAGCCCACCCAGAACAAGTGCACAAGAGATAGACATAAAATAAATTGGAAGACAAACATCTGATATTTCAGAAATGATAGCAACTGAAGTAAAGAAATAACTTCATAAGGGTATAGGGGAAATCAGATCAGAAATAATCTCTCAGGTAAAAAAACGAAACAAAAACTGTAAGGAAGGAATTGCTCAACATATCTAAAGAAGATATAAATTTTAAAAAAAAGAGGAGCATAGGAAAATGATGCAAAACTTGAGGAATAATATCAAAAAGAAATAGAATGCAAGAAACAGATTCAAATATATATCTAGACAATTAAAAATTTCACTGAAACTGACAAAATTGCCTGAACAAAACTTAAGATAGACTTTCAGACCTTGAAGATAGGATCACAGCTAGTAGTCCAAAAAGGAAAGAGCTCTTAAAAATAACAAGGGACCAGGAAATAACAATTCAGCATCTACAAGATGAATAAAAGAAGAACAATACAAACCTGACAAGTGTCACTGAAAAATTAGGACTCAACACACATGAAATAAAACAACAGTTTGCAGAAGTAACAGCAGAAAATTTCCAAACCACGGGCACAGAACTTGACATACGGATAAGTGAAGCATATAGGACTTCAAACAGCCATAACAAAAATAAAGTTATGCAAAGACGTATAATAATCAATTCCAGAAATTCAGCACAAAAATGGAATACTAAAAGCTAATAGAGAAAAGAAATGAATGACCTATAAAGGAAAGTACATCAGAATCATGGCAGACTTCTTAACACAAACCCTCAAGTAAGAAGAGCTTAGAGTGAAGAATTTCAAATCCTGAAAGAAAAAACTTCCAACCCAGATTGATGTACTCCAAAAAACTATGTTTCAAAATTAATGGAGAAATAAGATACTTCCATAACAAAAAACAACTGAAGAAATTTATGACCGTTTAACCAACCCCACAAAGAATGCTGAAAAATATTCTAGACAGAGATACAAATGACCACAATTCCAAGAACAGCATCAGAAATAAACAACCAGTCAGGGCAAACAACCAGTCAGAGAGGAAAGGCAGGGAACCAACAGCAGGAAAACAATATAACAAAGATAAGCCATTACATATCAATTATAACCATCAGTGTAAATGTCCTCAATTTTCCAATCAAAAGAAACAGATTGCCAAAATGGATCAAGAAATGAGATTCAAGGCCAGGGATATAGCTCAGTGGCACAGCACCTACCTGGCAAGTATGAGGTCCTGAGTTTGATTCCCATTACCAAAAAAAAAAAAAAAAGAAGAAAGAAAGAAAAATGAGATTCAACAATACGCTGTATACAAGAAACACATTTAACTCAAAAACAAATGCATAGATGGAAACTTATAGGATAGAAAACAGTACTCCATGCAACAAGAACCCAGAAAAAAAGCAGGGGTAGCTATTCTGTTTGCAGACAATGTGAACTCAAACCAAGGATGATCAAGATATAAATAAAGTCACTACATACTTGTTAAGGGAAAAATTCAAGAGGAAGACATAACAATCATAAATGTGTATGCACCAAATAGAAGAGCACCCAACTATATAAGACAAATACTAATAAACGTGAAAAATCAAATAATAACACAATTTTCATGGGAGACCTTAATACCTCATTGGCACAAAGTAATAGACCAAATGAACAAAAAATCAGCAAAGAAATAACAGAACTGAAACAAATCTGTGAATGAATGGACTTAGTAGATGCTTAAAGAGTGTTTCACCCAACAACATCAGAATACACATTCTTCTCAACTACACACAGGACATTGTCTAAAATAGACTACAATTACCTCTATAGAACATGTATAAGTAAATGCACAGGAATTCAAATTATCCCATGCATATTATCTGACCATAGTGCAATGAAATTGGAAATTTATGGCAAAAGAAACCACAAAAACTCCATATACACATAGAAATTAAGTAAAACCCTCCTGAGCAACCAATGGGCCACAGATGAAATTAAAGAAGAAATTAAACAATTTCTGCAATCAAACAAAAATCCAGATACAACTTACCAGAATCTGTAGGACACAATGAAAGCAGTCTCAAGAAGGAAATTTATAGCAGTGTGTTTTCACAACAGGGAAACAGAGCCAGCACAAATAAACAACCGAATGCTGCACCTCACTCAATTTTCCAGAAAAAAAAGAGAAAGTCAAACCTGAAGACATGGAAGGGAGGAAATTATAAAGATCAGAACAGACATTAATGCAACTGAGACAAAGAAAACAATACAAAGAATACCAAAACCAGAGAAAGATCCAACCAAAAAAGGGAACTACAGACAAAATTCTCTAATGAACATAGATGCAAAACTTCTAAATGAAAAGCTAGCCAATAGAATGCAACAAATCACCAAGAATATTTTACACCATGGCCAAGTGGAATTTATTTCATGAAAGCAGGGATGGTTCAACATATGCAAATCACCATATCAACCAAATCAAAGACATAAACCACATAATCATCTCAACAGATGCAGAAAAAACTTCTGTTTAAGTCCAACTCTCACTCATGATAAAAGCCCTAAAGAAAATCAGAATAAATGGTCTTTACCTCAGTCTGATAAAAGTCATCCATGACAGTCTAACAGCCAACATCATGCTAAATGGACAAAAACTGAAAGCTTTCACTCTAAAATCAGAAACAAGACAAGGATGTCCACTATCATCTTTCCTATTCAATATGGTGCTGGAAGCACTAGCCAGAGAAATTAGACAAGAGGGAGAAATAAAAGAAACAAGGATAGGAAAGGAGAAAATTAAATCATCATTATTCACAGATGACATGATACTCTACATAGAAGACTCTGAAAACTCCACCAAGACTGCCAGAGCTAATAAGCAAATTCAGTAGCCTAACTGGATAAAAAAGTCATTACTCAAAAGTCCATAGCATTCCTGTACATAAATAATAAGTTCACTGAAAGAGAAACTAGGGGAAAAAACACCCTTCACAATAGTATCCAAAAAATGAAATACTTAGGAATCAATCTAATAAAGGAAGTAAAAGATCTATATATTGAAAATTACAGTAATCTGAAGAGGAGCAAAGAGAATATCAGAAAAAGGAAAGATATCCCTTGCTCATGAATAGGAAGACCCACCATTGTGAAAATGATCATACTCCCAAAACCATTATACAGATTTATAGCAATCTTGACCAGCATACCTCACAGATCCAAAGAAAATATTTCAAAAATTCATTTGGAATCAGAAGAGACCTAGAATAGCAAAGACTATTATGGGGAGCAAAGGCAAAGCAGGAGGCATCACAATTCCTAACTTGAAATTATACTACAAAGCTACTGTGATAAAATCAGCATGGCACTGGAAAAAAGGACTTGAGAATCAGTGGAACAGATTAGAAGATGCAGACACAACTACAAACACTCAGCCACCTAACTGACAAAGCAAACCAACCATGTTCACTAGAAGAAAAATAGAGGTGCTGGAAAAACTGGCTTTCCTCAAGTCCAAGACTAAAATTACACCAATATCTATCACCATGTTTTAAACTAAAATCAAAATAGGTCAAAGATCTAAATATTAATACAAAAACACTAAATCTACTGGACAAGAAACTAGGTAGAAACCTTAAAGACACAGGAGTAGGTAGACAGTTCATGAACAGAAAACAAACTGCATGGGAGTACTTCAAAGAATTCACAACTGCCAGGTGTGGTGGCGCACGCCTTTAATTCCATTACTCAGGAGGCTGAGGTAGGTGAAGCGTTGTGAGTTCAAGGCTGACTTGGGCTACAACATGAGCGCAAGGCTGGCCTGAGCTACACAGTGCGACCCTGCCTCAAAAACTAGGGCTGGGAGTTTGGCAGGTGTGAGATTGTGAGTTCGATCCCCAGTGACCCCCCCCCAAAAAAAAGAATTCACAGCTGGGATTTCATATTATTAAAAAATTTGTGTATCAAAATAAATCACCAACAGGGTGAAAAGAAAACCCAAAAAGTGTAAAATATTTCAGCCAACTGTCCCTCAGACAAAGGAATTCTATCTAGAACATATCAAGAACTGAAAAAAATCTAGCCCTGGCCACACGCAGGCTCCTGGGGAAACAGGCAGATGCCAGTCTTTTCCCATGAGTCAGCACCATTCGCAGAATGTCGGGTAAGAGAACAAGAAGTCACCAAGAAGCAAGCCCTCCCTGCGAATCAGTGCCATGTGTGAGCTGCTGCGGAGACAGCCAGATGCCAGCCCCTTCCATGGGACTGGGAAACAAGAAGAGGGAACCCTCCCCACCCCTCCCCACCCCCACTGTAAGTAACCAGCTGATCCAGAGAAACACAGGCTGTGATGATAGCTATTAAGGTGGAATACGATTTAATGCTTGTAGTGTTTAGTGTTTCACTGACTTTGCAGCTCCAAAGTCCGTAGTCTGATCATCTATTCAGAGGATAACAATACACAGTGTAGCACCTATGGGGAATCTCCTTCTGAAGGTGATAGCCATTGTTAATTCCCTATCATCTTGTTTTAAAGTCCTGTATCATTTTTATTGTTTTGTTGGGTTGGGTTTTATTCTGTTTTGTTTTGTTTGATTTTATTATATCCGATGGTGTGGGCAACTATTTCAAAGATAACAAAATATATTATGGTAGCCATTTTGGATTTGAAGTCCTTTACTGCATTCATTGTTTTGTTCTTATTGGTTCTATTCTATTCTGTTTTGTTTGATTTTTACTATGTCTGAAGGTACCTGCAGCTATTTTGAAGACAACAAGAGGCATTATGGTAAAAAAAAAAATTTGGCCCCACAAATTCAAAGATTCAGTTCAAAAATGGACATCAGAGTTGAATATGCACCTTCCAGATGAAGACATACAAATCACAAATAAATATATGAAAAAATATTCAAAACCACTGGTAAATTGAGAAATGCAAATTAAAACAACACTGAGATTCCATCTCATCCCCAGAAACAATGACTTTCATCAATAAATCAGTCAATAACAGATGCTGGCAAGGCTGTTGGGAAAAGGGAACCCGTTTTTACTGTTGGTGCGAGTAGACTGGGACAGTCACTGGAAATCTATGGAGATTCCTCAAAAAACTAGGATTAGAGCTCCCATTTGACACAGTTATTCCCCTTCTGGGTATTTTCCCAGAAGAATTGAAAATATCACACCACAGTGATATATATGCACTCACGTTTATAGCAGCACAATTTGTAATAGTTAAATCTTGGAAATGACTCAAATGCCCAGAGACTGAGGAATGGATAAAAAAACATGATATTTTTATACAATAGAGTACTACTCATGTATAAAGAAAAATAAATTTGATGCTATTATAGGTAAATGGATTCAACTTGAGACCATTCTCATAAGTGAAATAAATCAGACTAACATGTGTAAACATTGCATTTTCTACATAGTATAAGAAACTGAAAGTGTAAATAAGAGGCAAAACATACAATAGATATTGTGAAAGGGAAAGAAACTTCTCTAAGGGAAAGAACAACTGGGATGGGGGAAAGGAGAAAACAAGGAAGGAAAAGGAAAAAAAATGTATATATATACAAGATAGCTAAGATAGTTATACTACTAATTTCTTTTAGTTCATTGAGAAGAATGGTTTGTGCTTATATTGTTTAATCAATTTTTCATGCCTATATCTTGTAGTCTGAGCAACTACCTTGAAGATAACAATGTGCAACATATTAACCATTGTTAATTTCCTATTATCTTGTTCTGAAATTCTCTATCATTGTTTTTATTGTTTTTGCTCTTTAAAATAAAAAAGAAAAGAAAGAAAAACAAAATAAAATGCATCCTCCCTTAATTTCATAGATTTAGATATATTAATATTATTCTTGTCTATAAATCTTCCCTTTTCCTAACTTATAGTTATGACAGAGACTTAGACACATAGATATTATTCTGCCTTCAACATGAGTGTGTTAGATTATGTCCATCATGGTATTTATCAAACTGTTTTACAGTTTCTCCCACTAATCTGAAGAATCCTGGGGACCAAGAATAATATTTCCTTGGAGAAAGATACCCTTGAAGAACACAATAAATGTCTATGGAATTAATAAATGAATGCATGAATGTACCAGTGTGTATATGCAGGCATCCCTGCTGTCATAAATAAACGATTTATAAATATTTGTCTACTACTTCCTACACTCTTCAAATTATATAACTGGTTGTTTAGAAATAACACATCAATTAAATTTATTCCACAAATATTGTTTGAGCACCTATTATGGGCCAAATTCTACAGGCCAGTTCTAAGCTCCAAGGGTTCAAGAGTGGATAAAGACAATAAGTAAGAGAAATACGTGGTGTATTAGAATGCCTGATACACTGCCTGCTAGAGTTGTATGGGAGTGCATGCACAAATTAGTTGTACTTGGGGTTACTGGACTTTTAACAAAAATATCAAGAGGCCTCAGGTAAAAGACTGAAAAGAAAAGACTAAAAAGTAAAATTACTGGATTAATTTTTTTAATATTATTCTTTAGGATCTGTGACTTTCTGTGTTATGACAAAAACTTTAAAATATCCTTGATAGATGTCAAAAGTATCCATGTGTTAAATTCTATTTGCAGATGTTAGCACATCTGAAAACTGACAGATACTAACAACCTAGATATAAATAAAGTTTCTTTCAAGGCATTCAGAATGATGACTTTTAAACTGTGCTCATAATTTTAAGAGGGGGAGTTAAAAGATAATTACTAACTACCGAATAATAGTATCAATTACATATGTTGATTTTTAAAGTTACGATTTAAACTTCGCTCTGAACTTGGAAGGATATATCTAAACATTTGACTGACCAGCCCTTGCTTATGAACACAAAAACTGCAAATCACATGTATGACTTAGATCAAAACTCTGCTACTTTGGGAAGAACAAAATTAACTAAAATGACTCTAACAGTTTGTCAGAAAATGTCTCAATTTTCATTTCCTTTAAAGTCATGAATGGCAGTTCTGTCAGGATTTAATGTATTTAGCATTTACTTTTCTTTGGTAGCATTTCCACTAAATGTGTTGCAATGAATTCTGAAGTTGTATCTCTTATCCCAGAAAAATTTTGTGATAGTTAAACCTACATGTCATACAAAGGGGGGAAGAGATCAACCTCGAAACATCAGCCTTGAGCTACATTAATCAGTGCAACTTAGACCTTTCATCCAGGCCTGGCTTAAATTAAGAATTTGTAAGCTTGGAAAAGGCGGAAAGAGAAAAGGGAAGAGGAAAAGATATAAACCTGTATATATGTATATGTAAGGTAACTAAAATGAACACACTGTTGAATCTATTCATTATTGAGAAAGAACAATTAATACTCATATGATTAGATTAATTTTACATGTCTATATCTTAATGTAAGTAACCATTTTAAAGATAACGATATGCAATATTGCAACCATTGTCAAGTTTCTACCATCCAATTTTGTAAACCTGCAATGTTACTGTTGTGTATTTATTCTAGTCATTTGTTTGTCTCTTTTGCTTGTTGTCTTTGTTTTATATGTCTTTTTTTCTGTTTTTTCTTCGCTTAAATAAAAAGAAAAGAATTTGCAAGCTCAAAACCAGGAACAAATATTATCCACATTATACTCAGTGAACTCGGTACTGAGAACCAATGAGCCGATATGTCTCCAACATTATACGTCTGAACTGGAAATAGGGTGGATCAATAGCCAAGAATTGTATTCATGCAGTACAACCTGTGAAAAAAACAAGAATATGCAAGAAATACCCATTAGATCAACCAACTGAATTCAACCTGCAGGTGCTTCTCAGTCACAAACCACTTCTCAAGGGATTCTTTTACCCTCCCATTTGCTTTAATGCCTCCGAGAGGCTGTGTTCAGCATCTGGCACTAACAAAGTATTAGAATTGCAAAATCTATTTTTTAACTGACTATGCCTAACTTTGATTTGCATACCCCATTAGTCTACTTCAAAGCTAGAATTTTTTTTTTAGAAGACAGGAAAAATATGCTATTGAAAAGTGTATTTCTCTCATGATAATTCCAAGAAGGAAGGAGCTATTTCTCTCAGCTGTAGGGTGGGGCATATTCAGGAAAAATGTTTTATCTATAAAAAGGAAGAGACGGGCTGATAAAGGACTATAGCAGAACCATAACAATTATAGAAACTAAAGCAAAACGTAGCCTGTTCCTTTGGTAGGTGCGCGCGCGCGCGCACACACACACACACACACACACATATATATATATATATATATATATATATATATATATATATATATATATATGATGCCATTCTTAAATTATACTATGGAATGTATTTTCACATGCTTTTTGGTAGTACCTTTCTTTCTCAAAATCAATGTCCCTACAGAATCCTTCTAAGAATTCTGGCAACTCCTTCTTGTTAGGTCTAAATCTTTCTTCTTCTTTCACACATTCCCAGATCTCTCTGTCACACCCACTTCGTCTGCAAAGCCTGTTTTCCTTATTAGATGTCTTTTTTCCTGCTTATTGTACTTTGGAATATCTTAAATTATCCTCACAGTTATGCTGTGGGAGACCTGACTAACTCTGGCTTTTGCTTGGAACTTGAAATAATTTTCCTCTTGTTAAAGGTTTTACTCAGCGTATGTTTTTCTCTGCTCTAATCTACTTGTAAACATGAATTACATTTCTTTCTAAGGAATGCTCCCACTGTGCTAGGAGCAGAGAGGGCATCTAGTGCATAACTTCAACATAATTGATTGTGATGATCTAACTTACAAAGAAATAAGAAGTGTCACTCAGCATCGCTGTAGGGAAAACAAATGGTTTCAGATGTTATTTGATAACTAAATAGCAGCACCTAATAATAGAATAATAGCTCTGGTCATTCATTTAAATAAGTATTATTAAATCAGTGTGAGTTCCAATATTCTTGCTCATAACTTTTTAATACTTTGTTCATTTGTTTACTTCAATCTGGGAATAAATATAATTCCCATGCTCTTATTATGTGTATGTGGGATTGGTGGTGAAGGGAGTTTCATCCAGGTCCTTTTCCCTGAGCTACATCCTCAGAGGGTTTTTGTCTTTTTGTTTATTTTGTTTTTGCCTTCTTTTCCTTTCTTAAATTTTTTAATTTTAAAATAGGGCCTCATTAAATTGCCAAATTACCCAGGGTGGGTTTGAACTTACAATTCTCCTGCCTCAGCCTCCTAGCATGCTGAGATTACAGGTGTGCATCACCACTCCTGGTTCTATTAACAAAATTGTATGTGTTCCTTCCACCAAAAGCCAAAATGGAAAGCGTTCAAAAGCCCTGCTGTTATAAATATAGAAGTGAACACAGCAATCTTAATAGCTTCTTCATCTTGAAACAAGTTGAGGATGACTTCCAAAGACTTCTGTAACAATTGATGGTGCTATTTCCATTTACCTCAATGGGCTGCTTTCAGTAACCCTTTCCATGAATTCAAGTGTTGTTTCAATCTGACCCAGGATTAATATAAACAGAAGAAGGATGTTTCTGAACTGGTGGATGCATGACACTGTTATAAATTCTCCTATCAATTATTTATCCAGTGTTCCATTATCTAATGATGCATGATTAACAGCCCTGGGAGTCAGTGGATAAAAACAAATATTTTTAAAAATTTTTATAGGCACTAAAAGCATAGATTTATAGAAGGCAGAAAGTAAAGCACAGGCTACAGAGCAGTGAAGATGATTCAGGGAGGATAAAGGAACAAAAGGGTCTTGGTTTTTGTTTTTCTTAGTACCTGTTTGTGGCCCATAATGATCACCCTCATCATGGAGTATTGGTGCACACACAAGACACATCTTAATCCCTATTTCTTTGTCTTTCCCCTCTCCACCTTCCCTCCATCTCAATTATTCCCAGGGCTTCTTGAGTGGTCTTCAGTTGGAGTCTGTCAGTTTTAATAACTGGCTGTATAAACCTAGTTCCACTGGGTTCCCAAGAGGGCCTCTTCACTTGCTTGTTTTCTGCTTCACCGGAGACATCTGAACTGCTGGAGGTTGCCCTGGTAACCCTCCTGAGGGCAACTCTTCATGGCCACTGGTTGGGTTTCTATGTCTACCACCAATGTCTAAACAGAAAATAACTCAAAAATCCAGTGTATATATGTTCCAAATACCAAGGAAAATGAAGCAATATGGAAGAATTCTTTCTCATAGCTCTTGGGCTTCCATGCAAGTTTCAGTACAGCCTGATTCTTTGTATTTTACTGACTTCCTCAGAGCCAATGTTCTAAGAGTATAAAAGAAGCTATACAGTTTCTTGTAACCTAACACTGAGAGTTATTTGGTATCTCTTCTGCTACTTTTTATTGGCTACATAGAAATATCCCAGACACAAGGTAGATGGGCCATTACACAAAAATATGATTATAGAAGTATGTCATTAGGAGGCTATCTTTTGGGACTAGTCACTAACTCCATGCAGCTATCCATAAGATCACAGTAAATGAACAGTACTATATTTATTATCTCTATCAAATTGTGTGGGTACTTTTAGGTGAGACTTAGCATACCAGACAATCACATAAATTGAAATACTCTAGTAATCAGTGGAATTCACATGCCACAGCTAGCTGGCCCTTACACCCTCCAGGGAATATTTGGTATACTTTACTTACTGAAATGTACATGAAGCTCCATTTAAGACTGTATTTGTTACAAAATCATTTATGGAGATAAAATAATGAAAACTGCCTACTTAATTGCTACAATGGCAGCTTAATGAATAAAGAACATGAACTTAATAAACTGTATGCCACTACCAAAATGTTTGTTAAAAATAGACACATTGAGGAATGCCTATGGTATATTATCAAGTGGGAAAAGATATATGTGTGGACATGTATGCACAAAAATACATATTTAATACACTTACCTGTAGAAAAAAATAAAATGTGATACATCCAAAATTTATAGTGATTACGTCTAGTGGTAGGATTCTACATGGTCTATAAAAAAAATTTTTTTTTGGTGCCAGTGATCAAACTCACAACCTGCCAGGCAGTGCTTATGCCACTGAGCTAGATCCCCATCCCTATTTTTTGAGAAAGGGTCTCATTATGCAGTTCGGGCTGGCCTTAAACTCACTTTGTAGCCCAGACTGGTCTTGAACTCACAATGATCCTCTTGCCTCAGCCTCCTGAGTGCTGGGATTAAAGGCGTGTGCCACCACACCTGGCTAGTTTTAAAAATTTTTGTGTGTGCTTTTCCATGTTTTCTAAATTTTTGTTAAAGTTATACATACATGTATATATAAAATCTTAAAGAATCCTTTATGGTCAGATCTCTTGATGACAAGAGAATAAAGACAAAAAAGATAAGGATAAGAGTCTTCCTTGTTATTCTTTTAGAATAACATTTTCACTACAGCTAACGAATTAACATTTCTTTAAGGTCATGCCTTACCTGCTTCAGGCTACACTAGAGCACAATTTAGACTGGTGGAATAAGAATACCTTACCTAAAAAAGTTTAATGCATTTCAAAATATGATTAGCCTTTTGCATAAGAATGCCTCAATTTAGACACTCAAACTTCAGGTTCCATAGTTAGCTATTTCTTCCCCTTCCCAAAATTCCACTAAATGACTTGAAAAGAATCAAGTAGAAAATTAGGACAGCATCAGAAAATCAAACCAGTTGGTATTGTAAATCTGACATTTTGATAGATCACCGATAGAAATAAATAGTTGGATAAAACACAGCCCAAACCCTCAGAAAGAGGCACACAGAAAGAGGCCGAAGAACACAATAAGAAGTAAAACAAAAATTGAATCAGTAAATGATATAATTAGTATTGCTGTGCTCAACATATTATGTCATTTGGTCAAGATTCTGATGAGTGTCTAATTTGCAGTTAGATATCTTTACTCAGAACTCCTTAGACATCTCAAATTTAACACATTCAAAAAAACCTCATCATCTTTCTATCCAACTCTTGCTTCTCTTTCCTTGGTCCCAACCAGCCCAAACTAAGAGCCATGTGTGTCATCTTCATTCCTCTGACTCCGTCACTCACCATATTCCACAAGTCACTACAATGTCTTCATACCTTCCATTTTCGTGACTCGTGTTTAGATCAATGCAATCACATGTGGCTTTTTAGGTTTTTTCCCAGACTTATTATGACAGGCCATTTTGTGTTTCTTCATCTTTTTCATTTTGTATTCATTCCTTTATATTTATTTTTAATTTCATAGTGATAAATGGGTATGTTTTATTTTAAACTCAGAATAATGAAGATAAATATCAAGTTTATGGATGGAATTTCCAAAACAACAAGTCACAACAGAGATCAACTGAAATGAAGTCCAATGTTTATTTTTTTAACTTTATTTTAAAGATAGTAAAATCCAACAAGGCAAAATAGAACAAAGTCAATCAAAACAAAGCAGTAGAATTGGTACAGAACTTCAAAGCAGGATACTAGGAAAACAATAGCTACTATAGTATATCTTGCTATCTTCACAATAGTTGTCCATCAGGCATTGCAAAATCAAACCAAAAGCAAAATAGAATAAAATCAATCAAAACAGAATATTGAGTAAAGCAAAACAGTGAGAACAATATTGGGCCTCAAAGACAAGATAGAAGGGAATGCCCCATATTTGCTACATTGCATACTGTCATCCTCCCAAGAGATGCTCAGACTATTGGCCCCAGGCCTGCAAAATCAACCAAACAATACAAATATTTAGCTGCTTTATGAATCTTAATTGCTATCAACTTAGTCAGTCCTCTGAACCAGCAGGTTGCTTACCAGGGGGGTGGGGCTGGGGTGTTGATTTTCAACCCGCGTGCCAGTAGGCTTATGGGAGGCGCTGACTTTTCTCTTCCTGGAACCCGTTGCACTGCTTACCAGGAAGGCAGGCTAGGTGTCTTCTGGCTGGATCTTCCCTGACCCAGCATGGCAGGTTCTCGGGAGGCACTGATCTTTCTCTTCCTGGAGTCTGTGCTGCTCGCACCACAGACCAGGAGGGCTGGCTTGTTGTCTTCTTGAGCCCAATGTTTAATGTGATAGAAAACTCCTATCTGTCTAAATCATATCAGCACCTTCTGTGAACTGAAATCTGTTATTTCATTTGTACACAGGCTATTCTTGCCTTGGATGCTATGTCCAGTGTGCTAATCCTGTATGTGCAGGTCAGCTACCATCATCTCCACATTAATAGTCTACTCATGATCTCTGAGAAGCAGCCATATACTAAGACGGAGTTTCCACTCATCCAATCACAGAATTCATATGAATAAATAGAAATCAAAAATGGAATTTTTTTGGTAGAACCTAAACTACATAGAAACAGTAAAGGTTGACTGAGAAAATAGTGGTAAACTGGCTGAAACAGTGTGGTGGCTGGGAGGCATGGAACAGGTAAAGAAAATGTTTACATAGTGAAGACAAAAATTTCAAGATGTATGAGATTTGAAGTGATAAGCTGAAAACAGAGATACATTTAAAGAGAAGTACACTTTACTGAAGCAGATTCTGGTAAGTATAATCTCCAACCAAACCAGGGAGCCAGAGTTTTATTTTGGTAATCACTTACAAACCTTCATATCCAAGTACAGGTTTCTCTTAAATCACAAAGTACGTGGGAAGGGGAGTTTCAACTCTTGAGTTTTTTGAACTTCAAGTTTTTTGAACTTCAAGTTTTTTTGTTTTTTTGGTACCAGGGATCAAACTCACAACCTCATGCCTGCCAAGCAGGCACTTAGGCCACTGAACTAAACCCCTGA
>RJWM01034982.1:0-19274 GCA_004363535.1 Dasyprocta punctata | reverse complement strand
AGCTTGTGACCCTCCTGCTTCAGCCTCCTAGAGTTTTAGGATAATAGGCACATCTGGGTAGCAGCAATTTTAAGGACCAGCTAGAACTTCAAATGGCAAGACAGCCAAAGCACTGATTTTTACCAAGTTATTATATATATAAAAAACTTCACTAACCCTCTGTCTGGTCCTTTCTCAAGAGCAAGTGTGAAAAATAAAGTCTAATTTAAAACTCTATGAGATGAATGAGATGAGATGAGATGAATTGTTGGGCTCGATTCATTGGCATCATTAAAAGACAGTGCTGCTGCTTCCCCCTTCCATAGCTTCCTTTAAGGAAGTCAAGGCAGAGAAGCTGGAGGAGGCAGTGCCCATCAGCCCCAGACCATGTACCTTCTCAGGCCCTTGGGATTTCGGGCACCGCAGAGGGTTGGGGACCAGACATGGCACACCGTGGCTGTTGACAGCACCCTGCCCAGACAGGGTGGGCTTCTGGAAGATCTCAAGAGACACCAACAGAACAGACTCACTTCCATTGGAATGAAAAGTAAAACCATTTTTTTCATCCACCTATTTCCATCCATTCATGAGGAAATACCCGAATTTCACTCAAGCACATGCAGGCGCAATAGAATTGTGAGCAGGCTGTCACTGAGGCGGCCAAATACGTGTCGTGCAGAGACATAGATGAAGCAAGACCTAGACTGATATGACCACGGCCATGGCTTGATGACAAGCACAAAACAAAGAGGCCCTAGCGTGAAACTGTGGGGTGCGACTTGGGCTGCTGTGCCACAACATGAGAATGATTACGAATCTGCGAGCAGGTACGACTTCAGCCTTTAAAAACGTACCATGGAAATTGGATAATATATTTAGAATCACTTGAAGAAGGAAAATGGTGTCTATAGACGTCTGGTATTGTTACTATTCATCGTGTTGCTTCATTAGTTCAACAAGGAGGTATCAGGCAGCTCAGAGTCTTTCCAAGTAATTAAGCAAACTTAATAGAGGCATGGACCAGACTTTGATAAGACAACTACTTAATAATATTATTTTTCTTGCTGGGAGAGGGGGCAGTTTCTGTCCCTTTTGGGAGCTGTGGTTGTAGGAGAGACTGCAGGGAACACGGGGTCAGTGGTTATTGTTTTAATTCCACTCCGTTGCTCACAGACAGTGATGATTTCTACTGCTTTTTAAAAAAAAATTTGTTATAAATAACCTCAGAAGCCAGTAAGAAATTCAGATGATTCATGTGTCGAGCATATGAGAAAGGACAGCAGATGAAAGTGGAGAAACACACGCACATTTCCCAAATGTTCAATGAAAAGAGAAACCATTGTTTCTGCCCTGACACCGCTATCTGCTCCCCTCACAGGAACGGGACACTTTGCTTGGCGCCACTTGACGTCAAGAAACTATCTGTGGGCCGGAGAAATAATTTTTCATGCTGACATTGCTGCATATTGGCTTTGGGGTTTTTAATTTTTTTTTTTTTTTAACAGCAGCCAATGTCTCTGTAGTGAAAAGAACTGGGTCTATTTTTGTAAAATCTTGCAGCAGATGATGGGGCCACAGTGCCATCCTCTCCAGGCTGGACACAGTCAGGTCTGGAGACAGGAATGACACACATAGCTTCCCCCAGCGCCACGCCTGGCTCCCAGTCCCACGCCTGGTCCTACGCCCTTCACTGTCCTTCCCAGCCGTCTCTTCCTAGAGGCTCAGTCCATATTCCAGATGGGCCCCAGGCTCACGTTCTCCCATTCCACCACCTGACAGCCGGAAGCCACTCTCAGTGGGCACACCCACGTGGCACTGCCCAGGACAAGTGAGCTCTGGGGTTATCAGGGAGATGGATTTTTAACATGCCTGTGCCCTAGCCAGCCAGACTGAGAAAAAAAAAAAAAAAAAAAAAAAAAAAAAAAAAAAAAAAAAAAAAAAAAAAAAAAAAAAAAAAAAAAAAAAAAAGAAGAGAAAACCCAATTCCCTGCTGTTGTTTCCTGTAAAAAAAAAAAAAAAATTCCGCAAGGAAAGGTTTGGCAGATTCCTGGGGAGCTGTGAAACAGCATGTTTGGCACGAAGTCACCTCGGCAGTAATTTGCATGTTCCGGGCTGTCATCCACGGGCTGCGCCTGACAGGACCTGCCGGGGCCTATCAGGAACGCACACCCCGTGCTGGCTCCTTCTTTCTCGTGCTGAAGAGTCTGAGAGTAGAGGCCTGGAGCAAGGCTGCTCATGTCCCGAGTCGAGCTAGAATCCGTGTCAGGCAAGCTGTCTCTACAGCTAGAGCTCTGCTTCCTTCTCGCTGCGTTGCCCACAGCCACGCACAGACGTGTGCCCACACACGTACATACAGGCGTGCACGGACACATAATCACACACGTGCACACTTTGCACACACACACTGGAAACCAAGTCCACAGGAACTGACAGCAACATGGTAGCATCAATCCATGACGTCATACATCTGTCGGTCACCCAGCCCCCCTCCATGGCAGGGGACAGAGCAGGAGCACCTAGGGTCTTGCTCCCCTGGAGGGGCCTGTGAAGACAGTGTGAAGATCAGTGTTCAGAGCTGGAGGACTCTAGGGCTCGGTGTGTTTGGACCCCCTACCTACAGGGAATCCTGTTGGGTATGGGCGTCTCGGGACTGGTGGCAGGGAAACCAAACGCTAACCTAACATCTGGGAGGACGCACATCAACAATCTGCACGTCACTCCAGCAACCGGGCAGCGTAGGGACTGCAGAAGGCCCCCGAGACCTCTGCTGCAAAGCCAGGGTCTTTGTGGCTCAGATGCCGGGGAAGGCGGAGCACTGTCCGCGAGGGGCGCAGAGCCCCAGGTAGGAGGGGAGCGGCCAGTCTTGGAGGAGTTCTGGGCACCGCTGATCTTCAGACAGGCTCGGGGTCTCCTAACCCCTTCTGTGCCCAGGCGGGAAGGCTCTGGATTCACTGCAGCTGCGGGTTTTAATTAGGTGTGCAGACGCGAGCTGAATGGTGCCTTTGGAAACTCCCTAATTATCTCTCAGCGCATGGGAGCTGCCTGGCTTCCCCACCTGCTTGTGCTGCTCTGGGAGCATCAGGAAGTCGCTGCTGAGATGAGTCCGTGTTCAGGCCAAGCCCGCTCCTCCTCACGCCTGAATCTGGACCCCAAGAAAGTGCTGTTCATGTCACTGTGGGTGCGGCTGGGTCGGCCAGTGGGATAGATCCTCTCAATGTCCCCAGGGAACCAAGATCTTATAAGGACAACTTTGCCTTAGCAACTTCTGGCCACTAGGGTCCCTCTGGCCATTAGGGTGAAGCCATCAGATGACCTCAAAAAGCCCTGTGCTGCCACTTTGACTGTTCGTTTTTAATGGTTGACAGCTTGTCTTTCTTTGGAGCATTTGCTACTTTTTCTTCTTTTGCTCCTGACCCCCGAAGGACACAGTGGGGTGTGAGGGACTGCAGACACCGCCTGTGTCCAGCCTGGGTGGTCACGGGCAACAGAACCCTGCTCTCCTGTGACAGCGGTAGGATCAAGTTAAGAGACGGTCAGGGGAATTGCAGTGACAACACATGGGTTCAGCACACAGCTCACAATGGTCCTCGTCTTCACCATCAGAGGCACCCTGTATGTAGCAAGGGCTGTGGAAACCTTGCAAAGGAAAGGAAACTTTAGCAGATGCCAAAGTTAGGCTCTAATGAATGCCTTTCTGCTTTTTCGGGCTTATATTTCTAAACGCAAGAGAAGGAATGTGATTATTTAGAAAGGGAGCTTTTTTTATACACAAGAGGCCAAGAGTTGATGAAGGAAAATTTTTACAAAAGCAGCTAATAAGTGAAGAGAGAAAGGCACACATCATCTTGTTACCCCAGAGGATAGTCATCCAGGCCAGAGCATGACGCCTGCTCACATCAAGAGAGGGCCAAGTCCCAGAGGTTTTCTAGATGTCAGGCAGGTGATGCGTGCCAGGCAGGTCCTGTGCATCAGCTGAGATGTCACAGAGTGGGCGACTTTCTCATTGTCATGAATATAAACATACCCAAGGTCAATGCTAGGGCTATGTAGGTTTCTGCACAAGACACCACAGGGATGAGCTGAGCAAAATCCAGACTGGGGGACCCTCTTCAGGACAGATGGCAGTGCCTACTCAACAGACAAGTCCCCAGGGGAGAGGGCAGAGGAGGAGAGGGAGGAACCGCTCCTAGACTGAGATCGCACCAGTGGGATGCAGCTAGAGACCTTGCTCAGGTTCTGACTGAGAACCAAACCATACAAATGAATTTGCAAGGCCACCTGGGAAGTTTGAATTCTGCCTACATATGTGATGTGAATTAAGACATTTTTAGGGTTAGTAAGTAGTTATGTTTTTGTAAATAAAAAAAATGATTTAAAAAAGTTATACTGGATTATTTCTGTTTAAGTTATAAGTTAACTTTTATTTTTTTCTAGTAAGCCATGTGTAGGGAGGGTGGATGGCTTGTTAGAGTCAGAACAAGCCCAGTCATTCCCCCAGCCTGGAGCTGCACCTTACACTCACTGCCATACACACATACAAGGGTGAAAAAGAATGCACTGAATGTTTTAATTTTGTAAATGTATTACAGTAAAAGATGTATTACCACGAATCCCTCTCGTGATACTCGCTCTCACTTTGAACACACTTATCCATTGTTCTTGTCACTTCCTGTAGCAGTTCTGGAGTCCTCTTTCCTGAGGGTCTTTACCAGGTGTGATAAATAATATGGTGAATCCTGCTGCCAAGTGCCACTGAACAGAAAGGCAGCTCCTAGAAACATTACACTGTGTCCTCATCCACCTAATTCACCAGATCTGGCCCTGTGTGACTTCTGGCTCTTCCCTAAAGTCAAAATAACTAGGAAAGGGAGACACATTGAATCCACTGAAGACACTGAGGCAGCCTGAACAGCACAACTAAAGACCCTCAGGAAAGAGGACTGCAGAGCTGCTGCAGGAAGTGGCAAGGATGATGGGATGAGTGTGTGCAAAGTGAGGGGGAGGATTTTGAGGGAGATTTATGGCAAAGTGTCTTTTACTGGAATAAATTTTTAAAAATCTTAAAAGACACATAGCATTTTTCTATCATACCTCGTGTTGAATCTTCTCATGACAAAGCAATAAAAAATTAAAAATTTCAAAGAGCTGGAAGAAAAGAGCTTGAAAGTTTTTACCATAAACATGATTTAAGGCATACCATTAATATATACAATTTTTTTGTCTGTTCTGTGAGATAGGGTCTCACTCTGTAATTCAGGCTGGCCTTGAATTCACTTCATAGTCCAGGCTGGCCTTGGCAATCCATCTGCCTCAGTCTCCTCAGTGTGGGGATTAAAGTGTGTGCCAACATGTCTGGCTTGTTTTTATACTCTAGTTAGAATGATTTATTTTGAAAAATTTAAAATACAAACAAAATTTAAGAAAAAAAAACAAAAAAATTAAAAGGAAGGGTGAGTTACATGTGTCAGGCCTCAAGGAATAAAATTAAACAAAAAGATGAATTGGGCTGGTTGGGTTGGATGGCCACAGGCAAGACTGGGGTAGGGGCAGCTTCCCCATCAGCTGGGACTCATTAGCCTGATGGACTTGCTGTTGTTTAGCTACATAGTCATTCATGCATTTAAGAATTTTGGGGGCAACTGTTACACAGTTTCATTCATAGACCTGGTCATGGATCTATGTCACAGATCTTGAATGCAGAGCAGTAATCACTTAATCAACAGTACCACTGGGGATGCTCACACCAGGGCTCTCTGCAAAGGATGAGTCCGGGTCTCACGCAGGATGTACAGAAGCTGGTGCATGCAATGGTCCCTTCTCAGAGGACACATGCACCCTGGCTAAGCTCCAATTTCACAGTCCAGGGCTCAAGGGCAGACACTGGTCTGCAGGAAACATTGACGATGTATGGACCTGAATCCTGGCCATCAAACTCCCTGAAGTCCTTCCTGGTGGGCAGATCTGTGGAGCCACCAGGTTGGGTCAATGATGTTTACTTGGACAGAATCGAGGCAGAACAAGGGTGGCTGACTGGGTGGTAGTGTCCATCACAACAGGTGATCAAGTCACTTAATATCTTGCTGACTTGTCCTGGGACAGAGAGCAGGACCAGGGTGATGCTTACTGTTCGAGATACATATTTTAATCATATAAAACCATGCATATGTTTTATATAAATGTGATTTGCTTATGCACTTTGGACAAGGAATTAAGTCCCTGGCACTTGGGAATCCCATGGCCCAGCTTTGCTTATGTCAGACTGGGATCTGGCACCTGGGATCTGATGAAGGGGGTGCAGTGGGCCCACCCCAAACATCCTACTCATTCCCCACAGTCCCTCTACTTTCCAGAAAGCCACAGATTCCAGATGGCAGAGGCACAGGATGATGGGGGATGCTCAACTGGTGTCAGAATGGGACACAAACAAGAAATAAATGTTCATCGTGTTATGCTTTCTGAGTTTATTTCTGGGCTCAGTGTTTCAACATCCCAGTCTACCCTGATGAATTCAGGTCCTCATACATTTTACAGACACTGAGAACATGCTATCTCTCTCTGGTGGCCCTGCTCACCTCTAGGTTGATAGGTGCTCAGGGCAATTTGATGTTGGGGGTTGGCATCTCTGCCACCTCTCTGTTTGCTAAGACCACCAACGCTGCTCACGATACTTGGATTCCTGTTTTCTGTAGGAGCAAGCCATTAGTTTCAAATTTGTGGCACAGTGTTGTAAAGATTTATAACTGAAATAGAATTCATATCGCCTTTCAGTAGAAAAAAAAAAAAAACGACAAACAAACAAAGCAGTCTTCATTCTCTGGGCTGTCCTGGGCTTTGCATACACCCTTTGGCTTAGCATATCAAGGAGGCTTTGAGGGAGCAGAACAAAGAAGAGATAGATGATGGCTGGGTGTGAAGTTGCTGTATCTCCAGGAAAGAAAAAGCAAACTTGCTGCCTCCCTTTCTCAATGAGAGATGCAAACTTTTTCCCATGATGGAAGGTTATTCTTATGATAGAATATTTAATATAGCCAAAATAATTTCAATACTATCTCCTACTGCCATACACATAATTTTATAATATAAATCTATGTGTTTTACGTAGATATGATTTTTATGGATGTTGAACAAGGAATAGTGAACATAATTAACCCTTGCTGATGAACTCCAGAGTCTGGTAATTGATGAAAGTGATGCAGTGATGCTATTTGAAAGTCTTTGCCCTGCAACCAAATTGACTTCTTGCTTGTTTGTTCCTTCATGTGTCTGGTCCATATTCTTTGAATACTCTTCCCATATTCTTTTTCCAAGGTGCTATTGATTGTGTTTTTTGACCTTTATGGAATTGTACTGACTGAATTTGTACTCAGGAACACTACAGTCAGCTCTGAATATAGTACGGGAATTCTAAAGCACTTAGGAAATAATCAGCACAGAAAGCAGCCTGAAGAATGGGCAAAGAGTTTCATCCTCTATCATGACACTGTTCTGTGGTACATATTGCTCCCAGAACAGCAATTTTTGTCAAATAGAAACAGGATGGTGTGCCCTCATCCACTCCATTCACCAGATCTGGCACTGCGTAACTTCTGGAACTTCTTCAAAGTCAAAAGGACTATGAGAGGTCAGTGTTCTGAATTTATTCAGAACACCGAAGCAGCCACAATAATGCAACTGAAGACACTCTGGAAAAGCCAGGCATGGTGGCGCATGCCTTTAATCCCAGCAACCGGGAGGCTGAGGCAGGAGGATTGTTGTGAGTTCGAGACCAGCCTGGGCTACAAAGTGAGTTCAAGGCCAGCCTGAATTGCATAGTGAGACTCTGTCTCAAAAAATAGGGCCAGGGATTTGGTTCAGTGGCTTAAGTGCCTGCCTGGCAGGCACAAGGTTGTGAGTTCAATCCCCGGTACAAAAAAAAAAAAACGACACTCTGGAAAGAGAACTTCCACAACTGTTTCAGAAAGTGGCATGAACAATGGGCAAGTGTTCAAAGTGAGTGGAGTATTTTGTATGAGATGAATGGTAATGTGTCTTTTACTGTAATAAATTTTTAGAAATTTAAACATTTGCCTTAGGTTTTTAAAAAAATTTTTTGGTCTTTTTGAGACAGGGTCTCAGTATGCAGTTCAGGCTGGCCTTGAGTTCACATTGTAACCCAGGCTGGTCTCAAATTCACAACAATCCTCCTGCCTCAGCCTCCTGAGTATTGGGATTACAGGCGTGTGCCATTATGCCCAGCTTGCCTTAGGTTTTGATCATATTTGCATACACCACACACATATAACATGTACATATGCAAACCATACAAAGTGCTAACATATACATGCACACTATGCACAATTATATATTCTGGAACCTTTTGAGAGTCAATTGCACAAATCATAGCAACTCACATTTTGATATCTGATATTTGTGCCCTAAGGAAAAAAATATTATTTTCCTATATAACTTACATGTAATTTTAACAAAAATATTCATATTATTGCAATTATATCATAAAATATACAGCATTAGTTAGATTTATCATTGCTGGGACAAAATACCCAATGCCTGCAACTTAAAGGAGGAAATGTCAACTTTTGATTCATGGTTTTGTAGGGTTCAGTCCATGGTTGGTTGGTACCAAAGCAAGAACACACCATGGCAAAAGGGCATGCTGGAGCAAAGCTGTTCAAATCATGGCAGTCAGGAAGCAGAGGATAAGGGAAGAGTTATAGCAAGAGGTATTTCTTCTAAAATCATACCCTCAGTGACCTACCGCCTCTAGAGAACCAATTGCCTAGGCCGCCATGCTTGAGCAAGGGGCCTAAGAGCTCTCTTCTCAAAAAGAGAAGGTTGATACTTTTATATCTTTCAGGCTGCAATGGGTATGGTCCTGCCAATTTCTGAGATAGCATCTAGATATCTTCTTGTTCTGGTTCAAATAACATGGTGTCTTTTTAATTGTGTTAATCTTTTCACCAAACATATCTCCATTGGCCCCAAATTTACATGTACTTGTTTTCTGACAAAAATGTAAGTTTTTCAAAAATTTTATACTTTGCTTTTTGTTCCCCATTCTGACTATAAACATAGCTAAAAGCTGCCAGCAATATCCATATAACAGCCTGAACAATGGGTTATCTTAAATTACCTTCCACCAGATTAATAGTCTGTTTATTTTATTTTATTTTATTTTTGAGATTGGGTCTTGCTATGTATTTTGGGCTGGACTTGAACTAGCAGAGGTCCTTCTCCTCAGCCATCTGAATATTGGGATTATAGGCATTAGCCACTATGCCTGGCAGTCTGTCAACTTTAAATTCAGTCTCACACAGTCTTAGACTTTGAATAAAAGCTAGATAAAACTTTTGTCAGAAGCTGGACGTGGTGGTGCACACCTTTAATCCTAGCACTTGGGAGGCTGAGGCAGGAGGATCATTGTGAGTTCGAGACAAAGTGAGTTCAAGGCCAGCCTGAACTGCATAGGGAGACCCTGTCTCAAAAAGTAGGGCCGGGGATTTAGCTCAGTGGCAGGTGCGAGGTTGTGAGTTCAATCCCTGGAACAAAAAACAAAAACAAAAACAACAACAACAAAAAAAACCTTTTGGCAGAGTGTAACACACAGTAAGTAATACCTTGGTTCATGAATTCTTTTGTTTGCAGACAATTTGGTTTGCAAATGAAAGCATTTGGCAAAATTTTGCTTCCATTCACAAACTCTGCATTGGGTGACAAACATGACCAAGGCCATCTTCCCTACCAAACACAAATGCAATCACATTCCCCAAAACTGTAAAACAAATTAAGTTCATAGACCAAGGTGATATATGGCCTCTGTTCCAATTCACTACAGAGTCCTGGTTCCCACCTGAAACCTCCTGAGCCTGGCCTTTACTGTCCACATCCTTATCAGCACTGTGGTCTTCTGAACTCAGCCACAAGTATCTACTGGGCTCTGTTTCTAGCATTCTAGGACTTCTCTAGCCAGTGTCTTTAGACTTTATGGAAACTCTCCTGCAAATCCGTTCTGAAGACTTCAGAACCACATGGTTGGGTATAATCCGAGCAATGATCCTGGTACCAATTTTCTGTGTTAGTCAACTTTCTCATCGCAGGGACAAAATACCTGAAACTTGCAACTGAAAGGAGAAGAGGTTTATTTGGCTCATGGTTGTAGATGATTCAGTCCATGGTTGCCTGTGCTTATGGTAGAGGAAGGCTGCTCAATTCATGGCAGCCAGGAGGCAGAGCACAGGGGAAGAACACCAGGAAGAGGTCTACCCTTCAAAGGTGCATCCCCAGTGACTCCTGTCCAACTAGGCCCCACCTCCCAACAGCATATTCAGCTATGAACTTACCAGTGGGTTAATTAGAACCTGCAATATTCAGTCACTTCTCCAGAAGCCTCTCAATCCAGTCAAAGTGACAATTAAAAATAACCATCACATGTCTCATATACAGTTCTTGTTCACAGATCCCTGATTGTTCATATGCCCTTCGCAGCTATTGTAAAATACAAAATATAATTAAGATATAAAATTACTTTTCTCTTAGTATTCTAAAGAAATTCTTCCATCACTGGAATAGTTCCCATTTTTTCATTTAATAACTATTCCTTGAATCTTATATTCAAAACACTTTCTTTAAATAATTCTGAGACTTTGACCTTGAAATTAGAATTCTATTATAAAGTAAGTGATGAAATAATCTCTATCTCATATTTTGTAAATCAAGCTACAAGTGAGACAGTTTCATAAAAGATCGTGTATACAATATTAAAAAAATCACGGGAAAACAAGTTATTAAAAGGTAATTGTGATTGTATGTAGATAGTGTTAACTAGGAGAATTTCTATCCCTTCTTTTATTTATTTTCTCCTCAAATCATTATTTTCTTCCTCAGTATCTTAGTACCCTAGTCTTTCTCCTTTCTTTTCTGTTTCCTCCCTCCCTTTCTCCCATCTTTCTTCCTTCCATTCTTTTCTTCCTTTTCCCAACCTTCTTTCCTTTTTCCTTCCTCCCTTCCTTCCTTCCTTCCTTCCTCCCTCCCTCCCTCCCTCCCTCTCTCCCTCCTTTCCACTATTATAAACTGATAAATTGGCATGACTGCTTTTCAACCTTTTATTCTGGTGAGTACTTATCAAACAGGAAATCCCCTTCAGACACGTTCCTGATTCCCCTTCCACCCCTCCCACCATTACCACCATTCAGATTCTCTGCTCCATCTCTTATCCCTGACACCAACCATCTCGATCAAGTCCTGTGTCTCTGCTTCACTCATCAATGCCAAGTAGCGTTCTGAAAATGGCACCATGGCAACCTGTGGCTTCAGTGCTCAGGTTCAAATCCAGACTTGCCTTTCCCTGGTTCTACTGGCTCTGCCACTGCACTGGAGTCAGTGGAGCTGTGGACCCTTAGTTTTCTCACTTGCAGCAGTAAGCGAATAGACAGGGCCTTTTTTGCTTAACACGAGGGGCCAGTGGGGACAAATTTGTTGGCTTATTTGACGTTTGAAAACACCCACTTTTCTTCCTATTTTCAGTTTTTGAATAAGAAGTACATTTGCATGGTTCACACATCAATGAGCAAACAGAAAAACAATGAAAAATGCCCCCATATGCTGCCTTTTTCTGCAGAACCTGCACGCATCCCCACTGCCTGCAGTTTCTGATCTATCCTTGAATTGCTACGCAGATGCAGACAAATATTCACGTGTGTGCATCCACAGTTTAACTCCTCCTCTGCACCTCTCGTTTCTCTTTCACATAACATCCTGCGAGCGCCTGCCTGGGTTTGGAGAACACTGCTTCATTTCTCACAGAGCAGCGTCGTAAGTGAGGCACTTTGATTGGAATGGCAGAAAGCACGGGACAGATGTAAATCAGATGACAGCTGCCTGGGTCTTTTATGGCAAAGCAAGTGTGTCTTGGTTCTTTATGAATAACAATGAGGATGAGGATAGCTTAGAGCTGAGCTGTGTGCCGGCCCTGGAGCTACATGTGCATTAGCCTACAGAATCCTCATCAGCCCTGTGAGGTGGGAAATAATCCCACTGTGTCACAGATGACAAAACCAAGCTCGCCAGAGGTGGCTGCACAGCGCCTGTTGTCATGGTGGGTGCCTGGCCACCTTCCCAAAAACAGCTCCCTGCCCCCACTGTCTGTGATGTGCATACCTTCTCCACCGTCTGTCCAGGGCTTCACCTGCCCATTCCCTCGCCTTCATCCCAGTGTCCTCCCCCTGACCTCTGCAGCTTCTCCTGGACCCTTCCTTAGCCCCTTCTACCCCTGCAGGAGCCTCTCTACGCCCTGCTTCACAGTCTTGGTAAAAGGAAAATCAGATCACTGCATTGCTTAAACTTGCAATCGGTCCCTCCTTGTCCCAAAACTTGTCCCTTCTGCACCTGCTTCCCTCTCAAGCTTTGGCTTCCCTGAGGCCAACACTGTCGTGGATGATGGGATGGGAGCTGCTTTTCACCAACTCCCAAGCTTTCTCCAGGAATACTTGGGCTCTCCCCTTTTGGATTGCATTATACTTTATTATTTCATACACTCTATTTTTTTTAATTTTAAAAAGCAAAACAGAAAAAAGGGTAGAAATAGTACAAAATAAAAAAACAAATGGTAAGAAATCCATACTAGTTAATATATTATATATTGTTATCTTAGAAGTAGTTGTTCAAGTTATGAGATCTAGGCATAAAAATTTTCTATAGCTCTTCTTCTCACAGAGAGGTTAGTTTTTAAAATTGATGTACTCTTCCCACTAAATGGTTTAACATAAATGGCTTTTTAGCAGAATTATGATCCCATTTTTGTATCTGTATCTGACATACATAAGTTGTGATTGAAAAATATGATCAATGTTTAAATTTGAAAAAAAATTATTACAGGAAAAGACACATTGTCACAAATCCCTCTCAAATCTACTCCCCCTCCACTTTGAGCACACTCATCCCATCGTCCTTGCTGCTTTCTGCAGCAGCTCTGGAGTCCTCTTTCCTGAGGGTCTTTAGCTGCGCTGTTCTGGGTGTCTCCATGTCTTCAACTGATTCAAAACATTTCCCTTTCATGGTCATTTTGATTTTGGGAAAGAGCCAGAAGTCGCACGGTGCCAGATATGGTGACTAAGGTGGAGGAGGACACAGCATCATGTTTATACAAGCCTGTCTTTCCATTGGATGGCACTTGGCAGTAGCATTCACCACATTATTGATCACATCTTGCAAACACACTAAGGAAAGAGGACTTCTAGAGCTGCTTCAGAAAGGACAATTGGATGAGTGTGCTCAAAGCAAGGCAAAGGAGCTTGAGAAGGATTCATGGCAATGTGTCTTTTATTGTAAAGAAGTTTAAAAAATAATCACTGTACATCATGATTAATGCTTGAAGTAGCTGACTCAAAAACGTTATTCTATAAGTGCACAGAATACACTTTTGTATGTGAACGACATTTGGAATAATTTACTTAACAATGCTTTTTGTTAAAAAGACAAAAAAGTACTTTTATTTTATTTAGTTATAGCTAAAATCTTCTCCCTGGACTTGCAGCTAGAAAAATCTATTTATCAGAAACTCTCAAAAACATAGGAAACCTTCAATCAGTAAGGTTACCATGTGCAGACTTGTGAGTCTGGCACTCTGTGGGGTGTCTGGGGGGCCAAGCTAAGGAATTGAGGGTGGGAACCCCAGGAGATGCCAGGCGAGGGGCACGTGGGATGCACCATGGTCCCTGGAAGAAGCAATACACGTGCTCACATGAGGAAATCAGGTGACACATATTAGTAAGAACTGAAAAGCATGTCTTTCTATCACCTGTACCCCTGAGTACAAATACTTATTATGTAAATGTCGGGACAACACAATTCAGAAAGTCTCAGATCCTGTTTTTCCCACTTAAGAACCTTTGTAGAGGTCACTTCATGAATGAGAAGTGCATACTAACAAGCCTTCTCCCACAAAACTGTGCCTCACCCCTGCGGAGCACCACGTGCTAGATGCCTACCGGGGACAGGATGCAGGGACTCACCAAGGGCTGGGGGTTTAAGTGGGCTGAGACAGGATGTGCTTGGCTAAGCGTCTTTCCCGGGTACAGAGCCAGGTGCTGGGTTGTCTTCTGGCTAACAACTCTCTTTGCCAATAGTTCCTTCTGAGAAGTCATGGGAACGAGACCCACAAAGATGTCCACACTCAGCCCTGGGCTGGCCTGAGAACCAGGCACTCTCTGTGGTGCCAATCTACCAGGGCAGCTTCCCTCTGAATGGGGATGGGCACCCCCACACACTCCCTATTTCAAACACAATGGAGAGGTTTGAAATTCTAACCCCACTCTGTGTTTCAAGGTCTCAACTCAGGGCTTTATGTACTTTATCTCGTCTAACCCTTGGAATAGTCTTATGAAGATGAAGTTCTTGGAGCCATTAGCTGGAGGGCATCCTGCGGCTCAGATCCCAAGAGCCAAGTAACTTCTCCCAAAACACACACATGGTCTGGCAGAATTGCGATCTGTTCCTTGCTCTTGATGGTTCTACTTTGTACCCACATTTTGACTCGATATTAAACTAGTGTGGGGCCAGTGGACCCTCCCTCCCTGAGCTGCCAGGATGATGCTCTAGGACCACGCTCTGCATGGCTTCTCCAAGCCCCTTCTCCTCTGGTTCACTCTGAAACCATCTGACAAGGACTAGCTCTGCTAGTCCTGGCCGACCACATCAGTGGAAAAAGTCAATTGATGCACCCGTGTTTGACTACAAACTCACTAAGTAAGATAAAACATTTACATCATTCATAAAATGGCTTTTAAAAATAATCCAAGGCATCGTCCAAGGCTTTTCCAAAGTTAACCCCATGACCAAGCTTCTGATGTGTAACCTACTGTGACTTGAAATTATTTTCTTTTGTGTCAGTATTTCATTCTCAATGTTTATATGTTTTTGTTTTGTGCTTACAGAGTATTTAGGAAAATAGGTACGAGTCCAGAGTCTAGTGAGGGTGTCTGGCTTGAGGTATACCTGTATCAGTCAGGTTTCCTATTACTGGGACACAATACCTAATACTCACTAGGTAAAGAGGAAAGTTTAATATGGCTCATGAATTCAGGGGATTTAGTCTATGGTCAGCCCCAAGGCACGAGCATCAGGGCAGAAGGGGATGGGAGAACAAAACTACTCAGTTCTTGGTAGCCAGGAAGCAGAGCAGGGGTACAGCACCAGAGGGGAATGGGAGGGACCAAGGTCAACCTCCATAACCCATCAAGACATACCCAGAAGTGTGAACCACCAATTCCCCTGGCAGATTCAAAGCGAATCAAGTAAACACAATTAAAGTTAACCATCATAATCTGCCAGTGTTAAAATCTGAAAGAGTAGGAAACGTAGTCTTTCTTTAAAAAGTACTTGTGGCTATTTAGGAACTCTGAATTTAGATCTTTACCATGGGTTGGCAAACTTGGGCCTATGAACCAAATGCACCTGCTGCCCCTTTTGGGAATAAAGCTTCACTGAAGTGCACTGTGTGTTTGCTCATACAGTTGGCTCATTTCACACGGTGAGGGTCGCCGTGAGTCTTTGGTACAGAGACCCTGTGGGCAGACAGAATCTGGTCATGTTAATTTACTTTCCATCTCTATACCAAATACCTTAGGTAATAAATTTATAAGGAGGAAAGGTATATTTCAGCTCAGTTTTGGAGGCTCTAGTCCATGACTGATTGGGTCTGTGGTGAGGTAGCACAATGTGGTGGAACATGGCAGAGAACGCCAGCTCTCCTCACAGCCAGGATGTGAAGAGAAAGAGGAAGGAGCTGGGTCCTACTGTCCTGTCAATGGCACCACTAGTGGCCTGGAGATGACCACTGGGTCCAAACTCCTGAAGGTTCTACCAGCTTCCATAGCACCATGGTTTGGGGACCACACCTCCAACACATCGACTTAGGGGCATTTAAAATAAAATGGTAGCACTGGTTCTTTCCACCCTGTCCATGCTGATCTGCACAATGGGACGATTCACAAATTGCCATTGTATGGATGCTCATGGGTAGATGTACTTCATTCCCAGAAGTTAATGCTATAACACTGTCCTCTTGTTACTATAACTATACATTCCCACTTTGAAATGCTAATCTATTAATTTCAACTTAGTGTTTTGGTTATGATAATTTCATCAACCACAGACTGATACATTTACGACACACATACCAGAAATAAACACGGATCACCCCTCAAGGGTACTAATCTTTGAAGGATGAGAGAGGGGCTGAGCTATCCTGGCAGACACAGAATATGAAAGGAAGTATCCCCTGTCTTCTGCTGAGCCCACATCAGTGTATCCCTAACTGTGACACATCAAGGTGCTAGTGAGAACCCAGTGACATTATCCATGTGAAATGCAAGCGCTGGCTCCACTTCCTGCTGGAATTATTTTCTGATTGGATCTCTAGGACCATAGAGACTATGAGGCCACCTTACCCTACACCAAGCTAGGCAGAGTCACTAGAGGCCACAGAAGTGCCTAGGCATCTGGAAGTCACAAGTCCAAGGCGGGAAGACACAGGTATCACAAAATTATATCTGATGCCCCCACCAGGAAGCAGGTTCAATGCCAACTTTGTCCAAAACTAGCTTACATTTCTTGGTTTTTGCTTTGTTTAATTTGTGACAAGGTTTGTATCCGAATGCTTTATATTAAATTACGTTGAAAATCCTAATTTAAATATGACTGGTTACCTTGGCCTTCGAAGTGCCAATTCCATAAGGCTGCATTTAAAAATTAGACTCACATACAATATTTCATTAAACATTTTCATTACCGAAACTCAATGAGGTCTCATAGAACAAGACCTCCCGTGTGCACAAAACACTGAAAATTCAGAAGCAAACTGATTGGAAAGCTAAGCAGGGGTTAATACTCAATGTGAGTAGGTTCTTTTATTTCTTGTTTTTTTTTTTTTAACTGCAGGGAAATGTACAATTAAACATAATGCTTTCCCAAACCCAACCAATGAGTGCAGTGGGCTTCTTCAGGGGAAATGAGTAGGGTATAGACGAGAAAATAATGAGAACAACTGTGACCTATTACAGCAGTTCATAAAGCTCTTAAGACGGCAGCACCCCCAGAGCTTCAGCAGATGGGAGCCGATCCTGGGCCTTGATTTCCGGGGAGTAGGACGCTGCTCTATTATCAGACACGCAAATGGGGCAGTCGGCAGACAGACAAATTACAATTGCGCGGTGAACCTTAAGATGCCGGGCAGAGTTTCCTTATAGAGCATTCTGAGAAATTACTGTGCCTTAGGAATTCTGTTTTCTTTCCCTCTGGCGAAGGATCATGTGTTGTAAAATGTCTCCTGAATGCGGGTGCTGGGAGGGTAACACCAGACCTCTGACTCACTTTCACACACGCATTCAGAAGCTGAACTTGGCAAGCTTTGGGCCCCATCACAATCACGTCGGCCTCCAGTCCTAAAAACCTGTGCTGCCAGGCAGCGATCGCCTGTTATGTGCCAGCCTTCGCCACCCCCATTCCTCCCAACCAGAATTTGTGATCATGCATAACCAGCTGCTTCTTTGAGGAGCGTGAATTCTGTCTGTAACAACCCTAAAAGCAGCAGCACTTCATTGGAGGGTTACTGTTCTCATCTTCTCGCCATCGGCCACCCCAGGGCTCCTCACAGCACACCCACAGGGAGGTGCCTGCCATCCCTGCCCTATATACCTTTAGTAGCGAGAACAATATATGTGTCATCTAATTTAACTGCAAATGGCTCTTTTTAGCGCGCTCTGTCTGGGTAAAGAGCATGCACGGCGGTCTTTTACTGCCTCCCAGAATCCACAAAACACCAGGCACTGAAGAGCAGTTCCTCAGAGCAGCAAATACAAAAGCAACACGGAACTGACTCTGGTCCCAGATCCCCAGGGCTGGGTGCCGGGCCAGCTTGTACCTGAGTTCTCTGGATGTGCCCGCAGGGTGCTCTCGGAAACCGTGCGTACTGCACCTTCCTCCACAGGGTCTGACGATGGCCTCTGGAGGGATCTCACCAGTTCTCCTTCAGGTGCATCTTCTGAAGGGCAGAACGACAAAGACATGGTCACTGGCTGGAGAGGCACCTACTCTTCCAACAAAGGCTTTCGTTTCAAGATAGGTAACCACACATTAAAAAAGATGTGCAAATGACTTTGCTCAGGGATCCTTGATTTGAAAGCTTCTAATGGATAAGGAGAAACTGCCTTTAAACATTTAGTTAATTTACTTTGAAATCTAAGCTCTTTAACAGTTTTAAATACATGTCTGGGTTTGAAGGTAAAACTAAGTGCACTTAATATTTAGATTGACCAATTACCAGCCAATTTGTACAATTATTGCTTTCTTCCATAGTTTGATGCAATTAGGAAACAATGTAATAAAGGAGGAATATTTGAAATGTTTAACTATTTCTTGGGGAAAAAAATGTAATTTCATTCATAACAAAATATAGCCCGTCGACGCCAAGGGCATTTCCAAACATCAGCTTGGTTTTATCTTAGCAGAACAACAACAAGAGAAATTGTCTTCATGAATGGAAATTTAGAATTTATTTATCAACTTCCTATCAAAACTGTCTGCGATAATGTCTCCATGTTCGAAGCTACTGACTCTTCTCATTTGAAAAGAAAATACACAGATTTTTGCAAAGAATACCGTCAAAGAGAGAATTCATTGTTTTAAAACCGAACTAGAAAATCAGAAAGTGAGAGAGCTAGGTGCCTCGGTGGCTGAAGCTTTTGTTTCCGATGCAAACCTCCACATTCAGAAGCTCATTAAATCCAGTCTGTGGCAATAACAGCCGAGGTGTTAATGGGCAGCAGTGAAGTGTGTCTGGGAATGAAGAGACCCTCAGGGGCTCTCCATGCTGCTTACCATCAGCCACATGCAGCAGCATCACCATAAATCCTCTAAAAGATCTTGTCCTCGACTTCTCTTCTTGCAGAGTCCCCCGCCATAGAGACGATATTCATCGTGCTTTAGCAAGTGGGGCTTGAGACAAGCTAACACACAATTTCCCAGAAATACTTGGGCAGCCCTTGCAGTATGAGCAAACTGATTTTATTCTTTCCCCTAATAATAATGTCCTGAAACAGACCCATAAAGAACAGAATAATCTGGAAATGTGTACAGGGAACTAAGAGGATTTTAAATCATCCTGCAAAATCAAAGTTGAAAACATGAATGGGAGGTAGTATATTTGTTCTGTGTCTAACTCGAGGGTCATGAGTGTGGAGTCACTTTGTAAGGTTTTTAAATATAGTAAGGCTTTAATAAAAATTATAATCAGGTTTTTTTTT
>RJWM01034981.1:0-19277 GCA_004363535.1 Dasyprocta punctata | reverse complement strand
GGGAGGCTGAGGTAGGAGGAGCCTTGTGAGTTCAAGGCTGGCTTGGGCTACAACGCGAGCACAAGACCAGCCTGAGCTACATAGTGCAACACTGCCTCAAAAAACTAGGGCCGGGAGTTTGGCTCAGTGGCTTAAGTGCCTGCCCTGGCAGGTGTGAGGTTGTGAGTTCGATCCCTGGTGCCACAAAATAAAATAAAATAAAATAAAATCAAGAACATAGGTTGTCCAGTCACCACTGTTATTCAATATAGTCCTGAAGACTTTAGCTAGAGCAATTAGACAAGAGAAACAAAAGGAATAACGATACGAAAGGAAGAAGTTAAATTATCATTATTGACGAATGACATAATACCCTACATAGAGGATCCAAACACTCACCAAAAGACTTCTAAATTTAACAATCAAATTCAGTAGCTGGATACAAAGTGAACAGTCAAAAATCAACAGTCTTCTCATACATGAATAACAAACTCACTGAGAGTTTGTTAGGGAAATTAGGGAAACAACAGCTTTCACAATAGCATCCCCCCAAAAATGAAATACCTAGGAATGAATTTAATGAAGGAAGTAAAAGACCTCTACATTGAAAACTACAGTACTCTGAAAAAGGAGACTGAAGAAGATATCAGAAAGTGGAAAAAGATCCCTTGCTCTTGGGTAGAAAGAACTAATATAGTAACAATGGCCATACTCCCAAAATTGTTGTATAAGTTTAATGCAATCCTGATCAAAATTTCAGCAGCATATCTCACAGAATTAGATAAAACAATCCAAAAATTCATTGGGAACCAGAAGAGACCTAGAATAGCAAACAAATTCTGGGCAATAAAGGCAAGGCACAGGGCATCACAGTCCCTAACTTGAAATTATACTATAAAGCTACTGTGATATATACAGCATGGTACTGGGAAAAAATGCAAAATAAAAAGAGCCAAGGACAAAAACCATGATCTTGTTCCAAGGACCAATGGAACAGACTAGAAGATGCAGAAACAACTCCAGATGTATTTAGCCACCTTATCTTTGACAAAGGTACCAAAGGTAGCTTCACTGGAAGAAAGATAGCCTCTTTAATAAATGGTGCTGAAAAAATTGGCTTTCCAGATGCTGAAGATTAAAATTAGACCCATACGTTTCACCATGCACTAAACTAAAATTGAAATGGATCAAAGAAATATTAAAACAGAAACATTAAGTCTGCTGGAAGATAGAACAGATAGAACTCTTGAAAACCTTGTTGTAGGCAAAGACTTTATGAACAAAAACCCCAATCACACGAAACTATCACAAAGAATCAACAACTGAGATCTCATCTTATTAAAAAGTTTTTGCACAGCTACAGAAATCACCTAAAGAAATAACCCTCAATGTGGGAAAGTGTTTGCCTGCTGTTCTTCAGACAAAGAACTACTATCTAGAATATATGAAGAACTCAAAAAAAATTAAGACTCCTCAAATTAAAGACTCAATTCAAAAATAGGCATCTGCTGGGGACTTAGCTCACTGGCCTCAGACATTGTGAGTTTGATCCCCAGCACCAAAATAAATAAATAAATAAATAAATAAATAAAATTTTAAAAAATGGGTATCTGCAATGAATACACACTTCTCAGATTAAGAAGTAGAAACAGCAAATAAATAAATGAAAAAATGTTCAACATCCCTGGTCATAAAACAACACTGAGATTCCACCTCACCGCAGAAGAATGGCTATCATGAAGAAATCCACCAATAGCAAAAGCTGAGAGGCTGCGGGGAAAAAGGATCACTTCTTCACTGTTGGTGGATGTGGAGACTGGTGCAGCTCCTTTGGAAATCAGTGTAGCGATTCCTCAAAGACCTAGGACTACAGATTCCATTTGACCCAGTTATTCCCCTTCTTGGTACCATCCCAAAAGAATTAAAAGCATCATATCACAGCAATATAGGCACACCCATGTTTATAGTGGCACAATTTGTAACTGAAAACAGACCAAATGTCTATCAACTGATGAACAGATAATGAATTTTTTTAGACACTAGAGTACTACTCTGCCATGAAGACATAAACTTGAGACATTTGTAGGTATATGGATGCACCTTGAGGCCATACTCTTAAGTGCAATAAATCAGACACACGTTTAAGTACTGCATGGTTTCTCTGGTGTAAAGACTAAAAGTGTAAATAAGAACTCAAATGTATAGTAGAAATTGGTAAACAGCAAGAGAATGTTCAAATGAGACAGGGAAAATGTGGGAGAGAGGGATGAGAAAAAATAGAAGGTAAGAATGGAATGAAATCTTTTGTAAATAAAGAGGGGAAGAGGAGCCGAAGGGAAGGGAAAGAAATGAGAAAAAAAGGAGCAACAGCAAGCTGCACCATGTATAGGCACAAATTCCCTATGATGAATGTTATCACTATGTATATCTAAAATGTACCAATATAATAAAAAGAACAACAACAACAAAAAAAATACAGTGAACAATTCTACCTGAGTGTCATCCAACAGAAAGGTAGAGATCTTCAATGCAAGAAGTGGCTCATCCAACCTTCAATTTATTCAGTGCAGCCAGCTGTGAGCTAGTTGAGAGGTGTGCTTTAAAGTGTGCTATAAATCAGGGATTATGAACAACACCTTAATAGGAAATACTGGCAATTCTACTGGAGTTATGTAATTCTGCTTCCAGAGATTCCAGTGTTTTAAAAAATGTCATAATGGGAAATGAAATGTGGGTCTATTGTTATGATCCTGAGATCAAACTCCAGCATTTTCAGTGTAAATCAACCAGTTCTTGTGGGGTTAAAGAGTGTGGCAATCAACATTCAATGTTAAGGCAATGAACTGTATTTTTTGACGTTGATGGAATTCTATGAGCTAAGCTTGTACCAGCAATACTACAGTGAACTGTGAGTATTCTAAGAGTTTATTAGAGCATTTAAGAAATGATGTGTGTAGAAGACAGCCCAAAGAATGGACAAATGGTTTCATCCTCCATCACAACACTCTGTGTCACACACTGCCTCTAGTACGGCAATTTCTGTCAAACAAAAACATTATAGTGTATCTTCACTCACGTTATTCACTGGATCTGGCATCGTGAGACTTTTGGTTGTCCCCTGAATGAATTGGCCATGAAAGGTAAACATTTTAAATTGACTCAGGATGTTGAGGTAGCCCCAATAACAAAACTAAAGACATTCACAAAAGAGAACTTTCAAAACTCTTTCAGAAAGTTGCAAGGATGATGGGAAGTATGTTTGAAATAAGGAAAGTTAATAGCAATATGTCCTTTATAGTAATACATTTTAAAAGATTTAAACATTCACTGTTGGCACTTTTTTTTTTTAAATCATACCTCATTCTTTTAAAACTATTATGTCTTTTTGAGCCTATTTCCTTAGGAATTTGGTTGAACTCAGCCCACAATTTCAAATTAGATTATACACAGAGGAACAATATTTTCATGTCTTCATTCCATGGGAAGTCAATTAAAACACAGAAAGAGTTATTACTGAACTATCCTCAGTTATGAGCATTTAACAGTGTATATATTCAGTAACTGTGAAAATTAGAGCTCTTCTTCTAAAATAGATGCATTTTGAGAGATTGTCTTTCAATCAGTTGCATTACACATTTCCTAATCCTTAATATCAATCCTTTTTGTTCCAACAGATGGAAAGAGGTAACTTTGTTTTGATAAGAAAACTATGAAAATTCAGACTAAAAATCAAATTTTTAAATGGCAGTCAATATAAACTTCAAATTTTTAGCTTCATTAGCCACAAGCAACTGACATTAAAATTTGTTTCCTAATTTTTTAAGTGTCAGTTTCCTATCCTAAAATGTCACTGAGAGCAAATGATAAGTTAGCTGCTTGAGAGGTGTCTGCCTGAGGAGCTCAACCCAACAGTCACAAACAAAAGGATAGCCTAAAGGAAAGCTGGGCATGGTGGTGCACACCTGTAATCCCAGCACTCGGGAGGCTGAGGAGGCTGAGGCAGGAGGATCATTGCAAATTTAAGCCAGCCTGAGCTACAAAGTGAGCTCAAAGCCAGCCTGAACTGCATAGCAAAACCCTGTCACAAAAAACCAAAAACTAAAAAACCAAACCAAACCAAAACAAAACTGTAAACAAGTGCTGAAAAGTAAAAAATGCTAGGAAGGAAAGGCTGACCTCCTACAAGGGCCACGTGCCTTTAATACATAAAGTCGTATCCAGCAAACACCATCTGTGTACGTCCTTATATTGCTTCTGAATTTTGAGAAAAAGCCAGACTCACATATTTTGAGGGGAAAAATATTTCAGTTCAGCCCTTTTATAAATATATTAACTAGCCGGGCGTGGTGGTGCACGCCTTTAATCCCAGCACTCGGGAAGCTGAGGTAGGCGGAGCGTTGTGAGTTTGAAGCCGGCTTGGGCTACAACGCGAGCGCAAGGCTGGCCTGAGCTACACAGTGCGACCCTGCCTCAAAAAAAACAGGGCTGGGAGTTTGGCTCAGTGCCTTAAGCGCCTGACAGGCGTGAGGTTGTGAGTTCAATCCCCGGTGCCACAAAAAACAAAACAAAACAAAACAAACAACAACAAAAAAACATATATATATATATATATACTGCAAAATTTTCCATAACTGAATCTTTAAGCTTTTAAAAGTCCTTTCTTATCTTAAAAAAAAACACCATACAATTTTAGGAAATTATGCTTAATATAATCTGAATTTCTTGATTTTAATGCTTGAATCCAAATCCAGTACACATTCAACAACCCATTTTACTTCCAACAAAGTAAAATTTATTAGCTACCTAAATACAAGTGATACAGAACTACATTTGAGCTGAGTGTGGTGGTGCATGTTTGTAACTGCAGCACCCAGGAGGCTGAGGCAGGAGGATCACCATGAGTTTGAGGCCAGCCTGGGCTACATAGTGAGCTCAAGGTCAGCATGACCTACATAGTGAGACCTTGTCTCAAAAACAAAAACAAAACAAAAACCTCCAAAAGCTACATTTGATTTTCATCAGTTAAAAGTATAACTGGTTTCAACTAAAATCAAATCAAGAAGAACATTGTTACAAATTCCTCATTAAATTAAAATAAATAACAGCATACATGTTGGAAAAATACATAATCCATAAGAGAAAATGAAATATGCTTTTTCTATTTATATAGCAAAGATGAGGAATCCTATATGTGAACACCTAGATCACATATACCTTCATAAAATTTTTATCCATAGATACCCTTGAAAGTAGCTATCAGATGACATAAAAATTTTTGTCCAAGGATTAAACTTTTTTTAATTAATTTATTTTTTTAGGATTAAACTTTTTTATTAACCTTTTCTTCATGATTTTTTTTCAAAAGATAAATTATATGTTTTTTAAGAATATAAGCATCAGACTTTCAAGTCATTTTACTGCAGTTTTCAGAAACAATTCACTTCTTGAGCTCTTCATGCACACGCGGGATGGGGGAAGCCCTGGCCTGAGGGCCTTCTGTTTCCTCCGTAGAAACAAACTCAGCAGGCCCCAGGTGGTCTGGTGCCATGGACTTCACAGCATGAGCTGCGTAGTTAAGGCTGGTATTTTCAATCCAACGCCAGCAACCTGAGAAGGGGTTGTAGAGCATTCCTGCCACAGTTTGAACTGACAGACCATCTGAAAAAAGTATCAGAAAGTGTGGCCTTAACAAATATCTACCTTCCAAGTACTAAAAGTCTCCCGCAACTCTGTACATTAAAAAATAATTGCTAATTCAATGGGCATGAGTTTTCTGTTACCATGCACATATCATAATTTACCACAGACTAGAACACACATTCTAAGGCAGACTGCCAAGGTTCAAGTCCCAACTCTGGCACCTCCTACACAGTGACCCTTTCTGAATGTCGGTTTTCCTACATGAACAGAACATATATCATATAATTGTTGGAATTAGAAGAGTTATGTGTATGAAGTACAGTAATGCAGTTCTTGGAATTTGAAAAATACACAAAATAAATGTTAGCTGTTACTAGAAAACATCTGTTGGTAAAAGCTTGGAATTTGAAAAATACACAAAATAAATGTTAGCTGTTACTAGAAAACATCTGTTGGTAAAAGATAATCTCCATGAATCATGCTTAAAATTTTTTTTTACTATTTTCAACAGTTACAGAAATTACTAGAACACACTAGTTTGCTATGTATTGATAATATTTCAAGTAAAATCAAATTTGATACACTGTTATATAAACAAAAACATGAGAAATACAATGAATCTAAGTACTAAACAAGACTATCAAATGCCAAATAAATGAATTGAAAAACACTACTACTTAGCCAGGCGTGGTGGCACATGCCTGTAATCCCAGCACTTGGGAAGCTGAGGCGGGAGGATTGCTATGGGTTCAGTGCCAGCCTGTGATACATAGTGAGTTCAAGGCCAGCCTGAGCTACATGGTGAGACACTGCCTGAAAAAACAAAAACAAAACAAAACAAAAAGACTATTACTTAACAAGAATGCAAGCTGCTTACTATGTGTAGAGCAGAATGAGGTAATGTAGGAAGTACAAAAAGGAGACAAACCTTGTCTTAAAGTAGCTTACAGGCCATAAAAGGGCAAAAAATCCAACACAAAACCATAACACAATGTGTGCTGTAACATAAAACATACAAAAAGTGACAAGCAAGTTCAAATATACCTAAGTGCAGAGGAATCAGGAAAAATAAGAAAGGTAAGCGGAGTGCTTAGCAGGGTGAACAGAGAACGGACAGATAATAAACATTTGTATCTCATCCTTCAACATGTGAGGGCTCAATAGTCAAAAGATATGCATTTGTTATCTATTATTAGCTTGGCCTAGGTTAGGTGCCGCAAGTGAGACAGAAGGGGTACCTACTACTTCACTGCAACTTCAAAAACTGTATCACATAGTTGAAGAGATGAAATCAACATCCCAAAGACAGTGACCCAATCAGTCAAGTGCTAGGTTATGTGATTCATAATTACAGGTAAATCTTAAAATTTTGAAAAATTTTCATACTTACTTGATTCCAGAATGCTCTCTAGCTTTTCAGGTGAAATGAACTTCTCCCATGTATGAGTACCTTTTGGCACTAGCCCTGCAATGTGCTCTGAAAACACAATCCCCAAGACATAGGACAGTTGTGTTTTGTTGATTGTAGTAATGAATAAAGACCCACCAGGCTAAAAGAAGCAGAATTATATACATGTAAAAATGTATAGAATAAAAGTTATGAGTATCACGTAAGTAAAGGCTTGGCTTCCCCTACACTCTTCTTTTCAAACATTTTTAAGTACAGTTAAGATCCCTAAGTATGAATAAAATATCAACTGCCACAATAGTATTTCTTTTCCTTGGGAAATCCACTATTAAAGGCAGTCCACTACAGATTCACTGAGTCTATACATCAGTGTTTAAACCCTTAAAATCGTATATTACTATGACATGGGTATGTGTTTTCTCCTTTACTTATTTGCTACAGCATAGAGCACTGCCAACAGGTATTCTCTGACAAAAAAAAAAAAAAAAATTAATGATTAAGGTTTGAAATTTTTAAATTTGATTTCATTTGTAAAAATACTATAAGAGAACAAGATAACCACTTACGCAAATGCCAACTCAAAATGGAACTGTTCAGTTTGCATCTTTTTGTACTGCTCTGATTATATTTATAGTGTTTCCTATGTTTAGTTTCACAGATGTCAAAGATATAAATGTTCCCTCACTCTTTTACCCACTATTAGTGTGATGGGGATAAAATGCCAAAGTTTCCCTCCAAAACAGTTATATTACTCTTTCTACATATACTGGGGTGGAGAGAAAGATATAATGTACTTCAAATACCACCTCAAATGGAAAGTAAAAAAAGGTAAGCAGTACTCTGAAATACTGGTGTGTGCCCTTACATTAAAAACTAAAATACTACAAACTATAATCACCATACAGTGTAATGTTTCTTTGTAAAAGGCTGGCTCAGTATTCTGCAATATCTTATTGAGAATCACCTTTAAATTTGAACACTTACCTAGTCCATGTTCAATAAAATTGTACATTAAAGAACTAGTGATAAACCATGTTGATTTTTTAAAAATATAGGTTCTCCAAAAGAGCAAAAATCCGTTTGAAAGCCCAAAATGCCAGCATTTCTCATATGTGTCAAAGAATCTCCACTCATACACACACTGACACATAACACAGAAATTAATAATGAAGGAGTTTTACTTGGACAACAGGAAATAAGCCTTACAACAGCTCCATTTAAGAAGTAACACCAAGAAACCATCACAGACTGAGGACTAAGGACACATGGCAACTAACTGTAATGTAGGAATCTGGATTGGATCCTGTAATGGGAAAATGGTGTTACCAGAACACTAATAAAATTTAACAAGCTCTGCAATGCACTAGGAAGTATAATGGCTCTGAGAACTGTATGTTAGGGGGTAGCGCCACGGTGAGCTAAGTGAGGTTCTAGGGCGCAGACCTGCAACCAGCAAGCCCCTCCATGTGTGCGAGTATGGGGCTGGCACCTGACAGCAGTTTCCTTCACCTCTGGGTCCTCGGCCTCACTTGCTCATCTGAGTTCTTACCCTTAGGAAGTTGTTCACATTAGAGGAAAACAGGTGAAGGTGATACTGTACTGTCTTTGCAACTTGTCTGTAAATCTGGGATTACTTAAAAATAAAAGCTTTTTAGATATTTTGTTAAAAAGCTCTATTGAGATATGGACTAGGCATTTTATTTTTCAGCTTTTGACCTAACTTCTTAAATTTTTTATAAAAAATCTCTATTTAGATATTAGCTAAGCATTTCATTCTTTTAGCTTTTGACCTCAGGGTGTAATATTTTAAACATACCAACAGAGTCTATATATAGTATTAATAATAGGACTTTAGGGATATTTATTATAAGAAAGTTTGGAAATACATTTAGAGAACTAAATCTGGCCAAATTATTTAATAATAATAAGTAATAAGGATAATCAGGCTTGGAATCAAAGGATCTAGCCTTAGGCCCCATCGAAGTGCCCAGTGATCTTTGTCATTCCACAAACCTTGAGTCCTCATATGTCAGCCAAGGTAACAACAGCGCCTGCCTTTCCTTCATCATTGGGGGTTGGTAAAATCGAATTTGGTAACTCTCTCATAGGCTGAAAACTCACATATAAAGTGACTTAAATGCTATTTAAGTAAATTTATGCTAATCATCATTTCTACTGATTCTGAATTATTAAATGAAAACCACTGTTTGGTAATTGCCATATAATGTCTGTTAAGTACTTAGTCCAGACTATATCGGTGGGGAAATACCACTATAACTGTACTGTTTTCAAATACTTCACACCAACATTTTTCAAGGCACATTAAGATACTAGTAGGACACTGAAAATCCCTGCAACTGAGGTTAATCTGAGGGGCAAGAGTAATCTCCAGCAGATATCCTCTAATCCTGGCTTCCTGGTCCTTCTCTCCTATACCTTGCCTGCTAGACTGCTAAAATATTATGGAATACTTTTTTTGCTATGGATATATGCACACAGTTAGAAGAAGAAACAAACTCCATAAATCTTACTTTTAACACTCGACAGCAACACTGTATAAATGTTTCTAGATCAGCCACATGTTCTACAACTTCAGAAGCTGTAACAGCATCAAAAGTTTCTTCAGTCTCTTCCACAATCTCTTCCAGGGCAGATACTCTATACTCTATTCTCTTATCCAGGACTGGATCAAATGCTTTATGGTGCTGTGCTGTTTTAATGTTTTCTTCCACAGGATCAATTCCAAAAACTGAAGCCCCTAGACGCCCTAGAGGCTAATGGTATAAAATAACATCACTCTCAGGAAGAAAGAACATGTTAGCAATAAAAACCTTATCCAAGATGAAAAAATGATTAACCATAGGTAACAATTCCTGGAAATCACTTACGGGTATATGGGTTCCTATATCATTTTCTCTGGTTTGTATACATTTGAAATTTTCTATCATAAAAAGCTTAAAAGAATAATAATCAAAACAACAAAAACCTATGTTTACTTGCTTCTACTATAGTAACAGCACATTTGAAATGCAATAAATGTAAAATGTCATGTAAAAACAGCTATTGTTTCTGAAATAGGAAAACATTCTAATCAACTGTTTTACTGAAACTGTTTTGATTAGAATGTTTTTTCTGTTACTAAGCAGAAATATTTTTTTCTTGCGTGTGTGTGTTTGAAATACTCTTTTCGTGTGTGTGTGTGTTTTGCTAGGGATCAAACTCAGGGCCTTATGCATACTGGGCACCCACGATACCACAGAGCTATATCCCCAACCCCAAGAAGTAATTATCAAGCTAATTCTTTGTTCAGTTTTTATATCTGGAACCTTCCATGATGTGCCCAAGTATTTAAATACAGGTTGAATATTAATCAAACATGTATAACATTTTTATTAAATGAAGTTAGTCAATTTTTACAGTGGATTAGCTTTCCCATTGTTGGACACAACACCCAATACTCACAACTTTTTTTTTTTTTTGTACCAGGGATCGAACTCATGACCTCGCGCTTGCCAGGCTGGAGGTTATGCCACTGAGCTAAATCCCCAGCCCAATACTCACAACTTAAAAGAGGAAAGGTTTAACTTAGTTCGTGGTTTAGGGGGACCCAGATCATAGTCAGCTTGCTCTAAGGCAGGAATATCAAGGTGACAGGGGCAGCAGAGCAAAGGTGCTTAGTTCACGGTGGCTGGGGAGCCGAGCAGGGGAACAGTGCCAGAGAGGAATGGGCAAGGGATCATATGTAGTACCCAAGATCACGCCTCCAGGACCCGCCTAGACACACCCAGGAGTGTCCTTCACTTATCTGCTAAGCACTTCTTTATTGCCTATGACATGAAGTTAACATCAGGATTAATGGTCACACATATATTTTGGGCTTCTTAAAACTTTTTAATTTATGTCAAAACAAACTAGCCCACTGTCAGGTGAAGAACACACTTTCTGGAATGTGGAAACTTTACTGTGCTTCAGAGGCCTCTGTTACTCTCACTGTGAACAAGGCTGAGTTTTGGACCTTGACAAATATCACATCCATTGAATCTTTTTTGTTTTGTTTTTGGTACTGAGGATTGAACCCAGGGCCTTCTCACTAAACTCTATCTCTAGCCTCCCCCCACCAACATTTTCTGGAGACAGGGTCTCACTAAATCACTAAGTTGCCCAAACCTTCAAGCCTCCTGGCCTTAGCCTCCCACAGTTCTGGGATTACATGCATATATAACCACACCCATCTTGAATCTTAACATTTTTGTATTTTGCTAGTGTTGCTTGAATATCTTTCAAAAATCAAATTATAAAAGAGACCAAGAAGATGAAGCAGTAAGCAGCAGAGAAAAATCTCTCTGAGTCAGCATCCAGACACTAGAATATAGCAATATGAGGAAGACAAGGAGGGAAGTGGGTCCACAGGGCCCAGGAAGAATCTGAAGTGGAAACTGAAGCCCACGGAGTGAAGAGAGAAACTCCAACAAAGGAGGAGGTAGCTGGTGATGCCTTCTCTGAGACAGGACTCACTGCATGAGAGGAGTGGTTCAAACCTGCAGACACAGAGTGACAGTAGCAGCTGGTGACCCCAGAGGCCTTTGCAGAGACATGGTAGTGGAGGGGAGCAGCAGACATGAGGGACTGCACTGGCTGGTGGTGAGTGCTGAGGGCTCAGTCCTCCCACGGAAGACAGCTATTGGCTGGCAGCCATCTTGGAGACAGGCTGGCTAACCTCAGAACCCAGAAATGCTGCCAACTCCAACTAGCAGCTCCCAGCTGGATTCAAACCCATGAAAACTGCTCAGACAGTGGCAAGCCCGATGAGTTTGGTCTTGGGGCAGACCTGCTAAGATTATCTACTACCCCACCAAAAAGCCACTACTGGCTTGCTGGGAGAGATCTGCACAAATCGGAACTCTGTCTCCTCAGGTTGTCTACTAGTGAAACCAGAGAGAACACTGGAAGTGGATTTTTCTTTCCTTATTTTTTTCTTTTCTTTTTTTAGGGATTGAACTGTAAAAGCTGTTAGAGAAAAAAAAAAGCTGTTAGAGAAAAGAAACAAGTCACCTATAAAGGAAAGTCCATCAGAATCATAGTTGACTTCTCAGCACAAACACTCAAGTCAAGAGGAGCTTGGAATGAAATATTCCAAGTTCTAAAGGAAAACAACTTTCAGTCCAGACTGATGTAAACCTTTTAAAACTGATGGAGAAACAAGATATTTTCATGACAAACAACATCTAAGGAAATTTATAACCATCAAACCAGCACTCCAAAATGTTCTGAAGAACATTCTAGAAAGCGATATTAAGGACTATAGCTCCATGAACCCCAAGAGAAGGAAACCACAAAGCAAGGCAAACAATTAGAGGGAGGGAGAAAAAAAGGAGGGGGGCCAACAACAGAAAAATAACACAACAAGGAAAAGTCAATACATATCAGTTATAACCATCAATGTTAATGATCTCAATTCACCAATCAAAACACAGACTGGCAAATGGATCAAGAAGCAAGATCCAACAATATGCTGCTTACAAGAAAAACATTTAATTCAAAAAGGTATTCATAGACTGAAAATCAAAGGGTGGAAAGGAATACTCCATGTGACAGGAATCCAAAAAAAGGCTGGGGCAGCTATTCTATTTGTAGACAAAGTGAATTTCAAGCCAAGACTAAGAGAGATAAAGAAGGTCACTACATCCTCATAAAAGGTCCAATCCAAGAGGAAGAGACAACCATCATAAATATATATGCAACAAATACCACTACATCCAATGATATAAAACAAATTCTAAGGGACATGAAATATCAAATAAGCCTTAAAACAATTGCATTGGGAGATCTCACTACCTCACTGTCACAAAAAGACAGATCAACTAGACAAAAAATTAATAATGAAATATTAGAACTGAACCAAACTTTTTAACAAATGGACTCAGTAGATGTCTTTAGAGTGTTCCACCCCATGGCATCAGAATACATGCTCTTCTCAGCTACACACGGGATATTCTCCAAAACAGACCATATACTGGCCTGTAGAATATGCTTAAGTAAATGAAAGGGAATTCAAACTATCCCATGCACACTATCAGACCATAGTGCAATGAAATTTGAAAATTCATGGTAAAGAAACCACAAGAACTTCATAAACACATGGCAACTAAATAGCATCCTGCTGAACAACCAAAGGATCACAGACGAAATTAAAGAAGAAATTAGACAATGTTTACAGATCAATGACAATGACAATACAACATACTGGAACTTATGGGACAAAATGAAAGCAGTCTTCAGAGGAAAATTTATAGCAGTAAATACCTCTATGAGGAAAACTGAGCAAGCACATATAAACAACTTAATGGTGAACCTCAAACTTCTAGGAAAAGACCAGGCTAAGCCAAAAGCTCATATGAGGGAGGAAATTATACAGATCAGAGCAGAAATTAACACATTGGAGACTAAAAAAAAAAAAAAAAAAAAAAAAAAAAAAAAAAAAAAAAAAAAAAAAAAAAAAAAAAAAAAAAACACAAAGAATCAATGAATCAAAGAGTTGGTTCTTTGAAAGATTAAATAAAATTGACAAACCCTTAGCATTCCTCAAAGAAAAGACTCAAATACACATAATTAGGAATGAAAACGGTGAAATCAAAACAGACCCTGCAGAAATTTAGAAGATCAACTATAGCTACTTTGAAAACCTGTATGCTAATAAGACAGAAAATACAGAAGAAATGGACAGATTCCTAGATATATATGAATTACCAAAGGTGAATCAAGAAGATATAAAAATCCTAAATAATCCAATATCAATAAATGAAATTGGAGATGTAATTAAAAACCTATCAACAAAGAAAAGCCCAGGCCCTGAGAGATTCATGGCTGAATTCTAGAAGAAATTTAGAGAAGACCTAAAACCACTACTTCTCAAACTCCTTAATGAAACTGAAAGAGAAGCAATACTCCCAAATTCATTCCCGGAAGCAAGTATTACCAAAACCAGAGAAGGATCCAACTAAGAAAAAGAACTACAGACCACTTTCCCTAATGAACATAGATGCAAAAAAGTCCTCAGTAAGATACTGACAAACAGAATGCAGCAAATCGTCAAGATTATATACCATGATCAAGTGGGATTCATTCAAGGGATGCAGGGATGGTTCAACATACATAAATCAATAAATGTAATACAACATATTAAGTGTCCAAGACAAAAGTCATATGATGAGCTCAATAGATGCAGAAAAAGCTTTTGACAAAGTCTAGCACCTATTCATGACAAAAATCCTATAAAAAACATTGGAATAGATGGTCTTTATCTCAATCTGATAATAGCTATCTATGACAAACCAACAGCCAACATCATACTAAATGGACAAAAACTCAAATCTCCCTCTCTAAAATCAGGAACAAAATAAGAATGTCCACTGTCTCCACTCCTATTTAACACAGTCCTGGAAATTTTAGCTGGAGCAATTAGACAAGAGGGAAAAAATAAAAGGAATAAAGAGTTTCCCCTGCACCTCAGCAGCTGATGGGACAGTCAGCCACCCTTCCCCCACACCCAGATGACTTGAGTGGCTGAGGGGAGCCTCGGCTGTACTTCTCCTGCACCTGAAGACCTCAGCAGCTGATGGGCTTGTGGGTCAATATTCCTCCCCCCACCCCAAAAGACCTCAGCAGCCCATGGACGATCAGTGACCCCTTCTACCACCTGTAGTACCTTGGTGGGCTGGTGGGAGCCTTGGCAACCCTTCCCCCTACACAGAGGACCTCAGAGGGCCTGTGACAGTGTGGTGAGTTTTCCCCTCAAGTAGAGGACCTCAGTGGGTTAACAGGCGCTTCAGCAAACCCTCCCCTAAACTGTAGGACCTTGCCAAGCTGGCAAGAGTGTGGGTGAGTCCCTTTTCCATACAAAGAATCCCGAGTGGGTTGGCAAGAGTGCCAACAAGGCCTCCTCCCACCCAAAGGAACGGGAAAGGGCCTAAGAGATCTCCAGTGACACAGTAGGGTCCTGGTTGTCGTGCACACTATAGACAGGTATATCTGGTAGCCTGGAACAGCCTAAGCCACAATAGGAGACAAGGGTTGGTTTACATCAATACTTCTGGGTTAGCCAACCTAGGAAGAATATAGGACTCAAACAACAGGCCCTGCAGGAGGAATTAAGGTGACTGGCCCCTCCCCTACACTGTAGGACCCAGCAATTGGGCGAAGGTCAGCCAGACAGTAGGACCCTAAGACACAAGACAGACAGTTGAGACTAGCAGAATTGAAAAGACCAAAATATTAACTCAAGAGGTGAAAATGACAAAACAAAAAAGCAAAATACACTCTCAAATGCCCAGTCCACCAGGAACAAGTACAGGAGACATCGAAATAGAGGACACTGGAAGTCATACACCTGAAATCTCTGAAAAGATAGCAAGTGAGATAAAGAAACAAGTCTATGAGACTATAGAGAAAACCAGATTAGAAATAATCTCTCAGGTAAAGAAAGAAATGACAACCTTAATAAAGGAGTTGTTCAGCATAGCTAGAGAAGACATAGATAAAAAAGTACAGGAGCATAGGAAAATGATGGGAACCACTGACGAACAATATAGGAAAGAAATAGAATGCGTGAAACAAATTCAACAAGATATCAGGAAATTAAAAGTCCCACTGAAAGCTGGCGAAACCACTTGAATGAAACTGAAGATAGACTTTTAGACGCTGAAGACAGGATCACAGCTAGAGATCATGAAAGGAAAGAACTTTTAAAAATAACAAAAGATCATGAAATAACAATTCAATAATTTCAAGACGATGCAAAGAAACACAATATAAGACTGACAGGTGTGAATGAAATTGTAGGAGTCAACACAAATGACATAAAAAAACTGTTTGCAGAAGTAATAGCAGAAAATTCCCAAGTATAGGAAAAGAATCTAATATGCAGATAAGGGAGGCACAGAGGACTCCAAATAGTCATAACCAAAATAAATCTATACCCAGACATATAATAATCAAGATACCTGAAATTCAGAATAAAAACAGACTACTAGCCGGGGCGTGGTGGCGCACGTCTTTAATCCCAGCACTCGGGAGGCTGAGGTAGGCGGAGCGTTGTGAGTTCGAGGCCGGCTTGGGCTACAACGTGGCGCAGGGCCGACCTGAGCTACACAGTGCGACCCTGCCTCAAAAAAACCAGGGCCGAGAGTTTGGCTCAGTGGCTTAAGCGCCTGCCCTGGCAGGCGCAAGGCTGTGAGTTCAATCTTCGGTGCCGCAAAAAAAAACAAAAACAAACAAACAAAAAAAAACCAAAAAAAAACCAGACTACTAAAAGTATTTGAGAAAAGACACAACTCACTTATCAAGAAAAGCCCATTAGAATAATGCAGACTTCTCAACACAAACTCTCAAGCCAAGATAAGCTTGGAGTAAAGTATTTCAAGCCCTGAAAGAGAACAACTTTCAGCCCAAATTGATGTACTCTGCAAAATTTTCTTTGAAAATTAATGGAGAAATAAAATACTTCCATGACAAAGAACAACTGAAGAAATTCATGTGCACCAAACCAGTCCTAGAAAGAGTACTGAAAGACATACTAGAGAGACACAAAAATGACTACAATTCTCAGAACAACAGACAGAAACAACAAGGCAGGGCAAGCAATTAAACAAGGGGGAAAAGCAGGGAACCAACAATAGGAAAATAACATGACTAAGTTAAGCCAGTACATATCAGTTATAACCATCAATGTAAATGGCCTAAATTCACCAATTAAAAGAAATAGGTTGACAGAATGGATCAAGAAACAGGATCCAACAATATGCTGTATACAAGAAATACATCTGACTCGAAAGGGAACTCATAGACTGAAAGTCAAAGGATAGAGAACAATATTCCATGCGACTGGAACTCAGAAAAAAGCAGGAGTAGCTATTCTGTTTACACACAATGTGAACTTCAAACGAAAAATGATCAAAAGAGATAAAGAAGATCACTACATACTTGTTAGGGGAAAAATTCAAGAGGAAGAGCTAACAATCATAAATACATATGCAGCAAATATAGGAGCACTCACTATATAAGGCAAATACTAATAGACAAGAAAAACAAATACGCAGTAACACAATTGTAACAGGGGACCTTAATACCCTATTGTCACAAAGAGATAAATCAACTAGACAAAAAGTTGGCAAAGAAATAACAAAACTCAATCATACCTGTGAATAAATGGACTTAGTAGATGTTTACAGAGTATTCCACCCAACAACATCAGAATACATATTCTTTTCAGCTGCACATGGAACATTCTCTAAAATAGACCATATATTAGTCCATAAAACATGCTTAAGTAAATGCAAAGGGATTGAAATTACCCCATGCATATTATCTGACCATAGTGCACTGAAACTGGAAGTTAATGACAAAAGAATCTGCAAAACTTACATAAACACATAGAAATTAAACAACACTCTCCTGAACAACCAATGGGTTACAGAGGAAATTAAAGAAATTAAACAATATCTACAATTCAATGAAAATGCAGTTACAACATACTGAAACCTGTGGAACACAATGAAAGCAGTCCTCAGAGGGAAATATATAGCAATGAATTGTCACATTAGGAAAAAGGAATAAGCACAAATAAACAACATAATGCTGGACCTCAAACTCCTAGAAAAAGAACAGCAAGTCAAGCCCAAAGTTCATAAAAAGGAGGAAATTATAAAGATCAGAGCAGAAATTAATGCAATTGAGACTAAGAAAACAATATAAAGAATTAATAAATTGAAAGATTGGTTCTTTGAAAGAGTAAACAAAATTGATAAACCCCTAGCCAACCTTATTAAGAAAAAGAAAGAAAAAACTCAAATTCATGCAATAAGGAATAAGAAGTGTAAAATTACTACAGATCCTGTGGAAATTCAGAAGATCATGATTACTTACTTTGAAAATCTTTACTCACATAGGCTGAAAAACACAGAGGAAACGGACAGATTCCTAGAAACGTAAGAATTACTAAAGTTGAATCAAGAAGATATAAAAATTTTGAATAACCTGGTGTCAGTTACTGAAATTGAAAACATAATTAAAAACTTACCAATAAAGAAAGGCCCAAGTCATGATGGATTCACAGCTGAATTCTACAAGAAATTTAGAGAAGATTTAATACTAATACTCTTCAAACTCTTTAATGAAATTGAAAATGAAGCAATTCTCTCTAACTCATTCCTGGAGACAAGTATTACTCTGATACCAACCAGAGAAAGACTGAACCAAAAAGGAGGCCAATCTCCCTAATGAACATTGATACAAAAATTCTCAATAAAATACTACCAAATAGAATGCAGCAAATCATCAACAAGGTTATACATCATGACCAAGAGGGATTTATGCCAGGAATGCAGGGATGGTTCAACATATGCAAATCAATAAATGTAACACACCCCATCAACAGAGCCAAAGACAAAAATCATATAATTATCTCAATAGATGCAGAAAAAGCTTTTGATAAAGTCCAACACTTGTTCATGATAAAAACCTTATAGAAAATCAGAATAGATGATCTCTACCTCAATCTGATAAAAGCCATCTACAGTAAACCAATAGCCAACATCATACTAAATGGACAAAAACTGAAAGCTTTCACTCTACAGGAACAAGATAAAGATGTTCATTATCACCACTCCTATTCACTATAGTTTTGGAAACATTAGCCAGAGCAACTAGACAAGAGAGAGAATAAAAGAAATAAACATAGGCAAGGAAGAAGTTAAATTATCACTATTTGCAGATGACATGATACTCTGCATAGAAGAACCCAAAAACTCCATTAAAAGACTACTAGAGTTAATAAGCAAATTCAGCAGTGTAGCTGGATACAGAGGCAACACTCAAAAATCAATAGCATTCCTGTACACAAACAACAAACTTACTGAGACAGAAATTATGGAAATAACACCTTTCACAATAGCATCCTTTGTTAGGAATCAACCTACCAAAGGATGTAAAAGACCTATATATTGAAAACTACACTACCCTAAAAAAGAAGATTGAGGCCGGGTGTAGTGGCACATGCCTTTAATCCCAGCACTCGGGAGGCTGAAGTAGGTGGAGCGTTGTGAGTTTGAGGCCAGCTTGGGCTACAACATGAGCAAGGCCAGCGTGAACTACATAGTGCAACCCTGCCTTGAAAAAAATAGGGACGGGAGTTTGGATAAGCTGCTTAAGCGCCTGCCTGGCAGGTGAGAGGTTGTGAGTTCAATCCCTGGTACCT
>RJWM01034980.1:0-19195 GCA_004363535.1 Dasyprocta punctata | reverse complement strand
TGCAGATACGGGGGACTCTCTTCTGTCTTGTCTTCGAGGACCAATGTGGTTCTCACCATTTTGCTTTACTCTGATCGTTATTATTTTTCTCTTTTTTCCTTTATTTTATATTCTGTTTTTATTGATTTTGTATTGTTTTGTTTTTGGTTCAATTCTACACCTGTTGGAATGGTCAGCTAATCTGTAGATAGCAAGGTATACTATTGTAGCTACTGTACTCACATTATCGGTCTTTGAAGTTCTGTACCAGTCCTACTGCTTTGTTTAGATTGACTTTATTCTGTTATGTTCTGTTGTATCTTACTATCCTTAAAATAAAAATAAATAAATAAAAAAAAAGAACTACAATGAAAATTTGTATTTCAAGAAATAGGTAAATCTTGAAAAAAATGGACAGATTCCTCGACTCATATGAATCAGCACACTAAACAAATAAGACAAGCAATTTGAGCAATCCAATAATGAGCAATTAATTGAAGTGGTAACCTCTCAACTAAAGTAGCCCAAAATGTGGTGGATTCACTGCTGAACTCTACAAATCCTCCAAGGCCATTATATCATCCATATTTCTCAAATTCTTCAATATAATTGAAAGGGAAGTGCTTCCTCATTTCTAGAAGCCAAGGTCACTCTGATCCCAAAACCAAAAAAAGATCCAAGTAAAAAAGAAAACCATAGGCCAGTCTCCTTAATAAATATAAATGCAAAAATCCTCAATAAAGTATTGACACACAGAATGCAACACATTATCAAAATAATCATACATAATGACCAACAAATGGATAAACGTAATGCAACATAAACAGAAACAAGAGCAAAAATCACATGACCATGTCAACAGATGTAGAATTTTTTTTGACAAAACTCAGCATGCCTTCATGATAAAAACCTTTGAGAAAGTAGGCACAGAAGAAAGTTACCTGAATCTCATAGAAATCACTTATGATAAACCAATGATCAACATCATATTAAATGGGAAAAAACTGAAAGCATTCCCTCTAAAATCAGAAACAAAACAAGGATGCCCACTATCACCATTCCTGTTCAGTGTAGTATTTGAAATATTAGCGAGAGCAATCTGACAAGAGAGAGAAATAAAAGGGATATATATAAAAAGGAAGAAGTCAAATTATCATTATTTGCAGATGCTATGATATTCTACATAGAAGAACCAAGCAATTTGACAAAAAATCTTAAAATTAATAACCTATTTCAGTAATGTAGCAGAATACAAAATCAACACACATAATAGCATTTGGGCACACCAATAATGAGCTCAATGAGAAAGAAATTAGGAAAACAATACCATTCACAAGAGCATCAAGAAAAATTAAATACCTAAGAAGGCAGTATAAGAGATCTACAATGAAAACTATAATAATCTATAAAAGAAAATTGAAGAGGACATCAGAAAATGGGAAGTTGTCCCTTGTTCCTAGATGGGAAGAACCAATATCACCAAAATGGCCATACTCCCAAAACTGATATATACTGTCAACAAAAACAAATTCCACCCAAATTACCAATAGCATTCCTCATAGAACTGACAAATAAAAACTAACCAATAAATTCATATGGAATCAGAAGAGACCTAGAAGAGAAAAAAAAGCAGCCCTAGGCAAGAAAAGCTAAGCAGGAGGTGCCACAATACTTGACTTCAATTTATACTACAAAGCAACAATGATTAAAATGACATGGTACTGGCACAAAACAAGCATGGATCAGTGGAACAAAAGAGAGGAAGCAGAAACATTCCTAGACACATTCAGCTATTTTATCTTCAACTAAGGGGTCAAAAACATACTTTGGAGGAAAGATAGCCTGTTTAACAAATGGTACTAGGAAAACTTGCCATCTGAATACAGAAGATTGAAGGAAACTTGGCCCATATCGGTTACTATCTGTTAAACTTAAATCAAAGATCTAAATATTAAAACAGAAAAAAATGAACAAGTGGATCAAAGTTCTAAACATTAAAACAAAAGCAACAAAATTGGTAAAACCCTTGATACCATAGATATAAGCAAGAGCTTTCTGAACAGAACTCCAGTTGCACACAAAATAACAGTAAGAATCAGCAAATGGGTTTACATCAAATTTAAAAGCTTCTAGCTGGGTGCAGTGGCACACCTGTAATCTCAGCACTCAGGGGGCTCAGGCAGGAGGAGCACTGTGAGTTCAATACCAACACAGGCTACAAAGTGAGCCTAAACTGCATAGTGAGACTCTGTCTCAAAAGGACAAAAAAAAATTTAAAAGCCTCTGCCCAGCAAAGGAAACAGTCAGAAGAATGAAGAGACAACTCACAGAACAGAAAAAATATCAATAATTCTTAAAATAGAGGCCTAGAATTTAGAGCATATAAAAAAAGAATTTTTTAAATTAACTCCATTTAAATAAAAGTCTCAATAAAAAATGGTTAAATGAATGCATAGACACTTCTCAAAAGAAAAATTAAAATGGCTAATAAACATATGAAAAAATGTTCAATTATCTATGGCCATTAGAGAAATGCAAATTAAATAATCCTAAGAGTTTAGGGTTTAAGCTTGTACACCAGAAAGAATAACAACTATCAAGAAGCCAAAGAACAGCAAATGGTGGTGTGGCTGCAGTGAAACAGGGGAGCAGCTACACTGTTGGTGGGAATGTGAACTAGTACAACCATTATGGAAGTCAGTATGGAGATTTCTCGAAGAACTAAAATCAGGAATTCCTTTTAACCCAGCTATTCCCCTTCTAGGCATCTTCCCAAAAGACCTTAATAAATTGTATTTCTATCATGCATGCATACCAATCATAATAGACAAGCCCTGGAAACAGCCTGTATGTCCATCAACAGATGAACAGATAAAGAAGATGAGGTATCCAAGTATAATGGAATCCTACTGGGCTATAAAGAAGGATAAATTTGAGAAATTTGTAGGAAAATAGACACACCTGGAAAATATAATGTTAAGTGAAATAAATCAGACACATAAGCTTAAATATTTTATGCTATCTCTCATGTAAGTAAGGCAAAATATAAGTGTATAAAGAGCAAAATAAAGAATTGATAGAAGGAAACAAGCAGATAGATGTTTTACAAAGACCACAGGAAAGGGATACAAGTGAGGGGCAGAGGAAGAAAAAGATTTAAAATGTGCCTCATATATATACAAAATACCTACAAGAATGTAAATATTATATGCTATAAAATAGACTAAAAATAATAATAGCAATGATAACGAAAATGGGGGGAGATTTAGAAATGGAGGCAGGGAGGTGGTGGGAGAGAAAGAAGAATAAAGAAAGCAAGATGTGTTATATATGTGTACCTACTCCCTAAGATGAATGCAAGCTTCATGTATTTCAAAGACGTAGTGGTAACATTTTTTAAAAAACCATCTTCCTTCTGTAATCTTAGCACCTGTCTAAAACTCACATTCACTTGTGAGAAATAACAGTATCAAAGGACAGAGAAAGATCCTATTCAGTCCTTCATGCAAGGTGAATCTGAAGCTAATATTGCATGATTACTTTTCTCTTATAAATACATACCTCTTCTCCTAGCCAACTTGGGTTAGGTTTTCTGTCACCCATAACTATAAGAACTCTAACTAATATATCAGGTTTGTGGTAATATAACACATCACCTTTGGTGCAGCTAACACTTCTGAGTGTCGGATCCCACTGGTGCCTGTTAAGGACATTAGGCTGGAGGATAAGTTACTAGAAACTACAGTGATTCAAAAATGAGGTTTCAGGGGAGAGAACAAAGCCACACCAGGAAGCAAGCCCTGTCTGGAAACCAGCACCACGTGTAGGCTGCTGCCAGAGTGGGGACAGCCAGACCCCAGCCCCTTCCTGCACGTGAGTTGGCAAACAAGAATTACCAATCCCCCTCACCCACCATAAGCAACCAACTGATCCTGAGAAACACAGGCTGTAATGATAGCTAGCAAGGTGAAATGCAATTGGATGCCTGTGGTGCTTTGGTGTTTCACTAACCTTGCAGGTCTAGGGCCAGTGGTCTGATCATTGGCTCAGAGGATAGCGGTATGTAGTGTAGCATTTAGTGGGGAATCTCCTTCTGAGGGTTTAGCCATTGTTGACTCCCTATTGTCTTGTTTTGAAGTCCTACATAGTTTTCATTGTTTTGTTGAGTTAGGTTTTACTCTCTTTTGTTTTCTTTGATTATGCTAAATCTGATAGCATAAGCAGCTATTTAAAGGATAGCAAGATATATTATGGTAGCCATTTTGGATTTACTATTCATTTGTTTTGAAGTCTTTTATTGCGTTCATTGTTTTGTTTTTATTGTTTCTATTCTGTTCTATTCTGTTTGATTTTTACTGTGTCTGAAGTTATCTGCAGCTACTTTGATGACAACAAAAGGCATTATGGTAACTATAGTTGATTTTGTAATATTTTGAAGTCCTGTATCACACTGCTTTGTTTTGATTGGTTTTACTCTGTTTTATTTTCCTTGGCTTTATCTTCTTTAAAATAAAATAAAATAAAATAAAATAAAATAAAATAAAGAAAATGAGGTTTGAGCAACACCAGCAGTTTATTCTACTCTCCCATATAATCTCTATTAATTGTTCTCTCCTAAGCTACCACAATATTAAACCCAATGTTCTTTAGTAAAGTTATTTTCTCAGTTTTATCACAGATATGCTTAAAGTGTCTTTGTAAGGTTTTGCATGTTAATTACTGCAAACAAGGTAAGAACAATGTGTTTGCTATGCCCATGCAACTCCTTTACAGTTGCCACTGAACACACTGTTGACAGGTTCTTCACAGGGAGACCTGGGAGTCCCTGCTTGCTCACACACTTGCTACCCTTCTGCTTTCCCAAAGAGAAATTCTGGAGCATCCCTAACTAGAAGTTGAATTTTAAAATTTTTCTGAGAAGAGATACAAAGAATAATCAAAATGACTCCTTATAATCAGGAACAAGACCTAAATTTGCTTTTTGTTTTGACTTGATCTTTTTTCACTTTTGGTTTTAATTATTAATTCATATTAATTGCAAGAATTAGTGAGATTCACTGTGCTATTTCCTTCCATGCATACATCATGCACTGATCATTTCCATACATCCATCTGTTACCTCTTCCATCATCCCCAGACCCTTTCCTCATCCCTGGTAATCTCTCTTCTACTTCCAGTGACCTATATTTGTGGTAAGATTGATATTGGCAGCCAGTACCCAGAAAGAGATAAGATGACAACAAGCACATGGTTCGTTATCAGGGCTTAATGAGATGATGTCTGAATTATTTCAAAGATGACTGCAGAGTTGAAAGTGGTTTGCTTTTCACATGATCCTTATTATATGTCTAATTTGCTGCCCAGATCCATTTCAAAGACCTAGAAATGATGAAAACTGGAACTTCAGTATTAACTTAAGTTCCTAGAAGCACAAAGATGAAACTCTATTCATACTGATATTGCTACACCAAATATTTAAATTTTTCACCTTTTGTTGTCCTCTGCCTCTCCAGTCCCTGGACTAAACCCCTATGTGAGCATTAACAGGCAGTCTAATCTTCATGTAGCTCATGCAGACACTGCTGACAGACTCCCCCTCCAAATGCCACACATGTTCTCACAGATGAGTTTTGAACAATATGTTGAGAAAGGTAAGGGAGGAGACTTGTATTAACTGCAGTGTAGAGGGTCACAAGTTCATATTCCATTTATGCTTCCACTAATTCTATTTGTTTCCTGTGCATTAGATGTTCCAAGATAATGAATACTTCCATAGCAACAAAAGTCTGACAATAAACTGTTACCTTGATTTTCACATTTTCAAAGAAAAATCCCTCAATGGCAACCATACCAAGAGTCTCAGTTCTAAATATGCAATAATGGCTACAAGGTGAACAGTTTTTCTATTCTATTTTCTTAGTAACATCATTGACTGATTCTCTCATAAAGGAATTTTGATTAGATTAGGTGATTTTTCTCAGTTGTATAGTTTATTGGCAATTAAAATATGCAATTGCTTTTGAAACAGGGCAAATAATAATTGACTTTGATGGAAATTTATTGGAGTCTAATACAAGTAATACATAAGCTTCCATTGTTTCTGTCTCTCTGATTACAATTGTCAAAGTTTTGTGGAACTGAAAACATACACACATAACTGGAAAAGGTATATTTTAGATACAATGTTCTACCAGTTGAATTCAAAGAACTGCTATTTCTGCACTTTCTTTCCTTCCTAATCTTTCTTCTATGCACAACGTACCTTGGGGCAACCTTTCTTACATTTTATGAAACAAGAAAATGCTTTGTAATGAATTAAAATTAAGAAAGGAACTACACCTATTAACCTTAAGGAACATAAGTTCTGTCACCCGGAAGTTGAGCTTTGGCAGTTTTGAGGGTTTAAAATACTCAGTGTTGAAACTTTCATCCTCTTTGTAAGGTCTTGGCTGGACTCCCATACGGAAAACAGACCAGTGCAAAGTGACTTCTGATAATTCAGAGCTGCAGTGAGTTCAGTACAAAACCTGAAAAGACAGCTCCCTCAAAATGGCACTAAAAAAATTCAATGGTAAAAAACAAACAGACATATACCCCAATTTTTTAAATAGGCAATAGATATGTCTCAAAATTAAACCAAAAAATAGCAGCAAATATATGAAAAAAAGGCCACTATCAACAATCATCAAGGAAATGTAAATTGAAACCACAATGAGCTATTGCTTAGCTGCAGTAAGAATGCCTGTTACCAAAGAGAATAAAGACAAATGCTAGTGTGGTTATGGAGATGGGACACATATACAATGGTTGATGGGAATCTAAATTAGTACAGTCATTTTGGAAATAGTATGAAAATTGATCAAAAATTAAAAATAGAACTACCACATGATTTAGTAATCCTACTACTAGGTATGTATCTGCTATCATCTAGATCTAAAATGTGATCAAAAAGTCTCACATGTCTAATGATAGGATTTTTGGGCGATGATTGAACCATCTAGGTGGTTTACTTATCAGCAGATTAGTGAGTTTATAACTGAATGAGCTACAGGGAGGTGGTGAATGTCTGAGAAGGTGAATCACTGGGAGAGTGATCTGGAAGAGTGCATTTATGTCACTGGCTCCTCCCTTTATTCTCTGTTTCTTGTCTGCCAGGATTGAGAAACTTTCTTCCACCATGCCCTTTCTCTCTTGAAGACCACCAACCAGGGACTAAACCCACTGGAAACCATGAGCCAGATGTGGTATTGGGTGTTGCATTCCCACAATAAAAAGCTCACCGATACAATATCTAAATGAAATTAAATCTGTACATTAAAGAGACATCTGTACTCAATGTTCGTTGTAGTACTGTTTGCAATAGTCAAGAAATGTAAACAACTAAGTGTTCATCAATGGATGTACAGATAAAGAAAATGCTTTACACTAATCAAAATACTATTCAGCCATGAAAAAGAAAGAAATCATGTGACTTATGTCAGCATAGAAGGAACTAGAAATAATTATATTAAAATGAAATCAGCTAGGTACAGAAAGGCAAGCACTGCATAAGCTCACTCACATGTGAAATCTAAAAAACATAGATCTTGTAGAAGACAAGAGTAGTTTGCAAGAGGCTAAAGAGAGAAAATGAGAGGACAAGGTGGAGAAAGGTTGGTCAATGAGTACTAACGTATAGTTTAGAAGGGAGCAGGAAGTTCTGGTATACTAATGCACAGTAAGTTTGCCAGAGATTATATTAATATATGACATATTTTCAAAAAATAGAAGGATTTCAATGCTTTCGCCATAAAGAAATGTTAAATGTTTGAGGAAATAGCTGTATTTTACTTGATTTATCATTGCACAACATATACATGCTTCTAAATATCACATGGAACCTCATAAATATCTACAATTTTGTTATTGATATAGCAGTTAAAATAAATTTGATTTCAATTTTTAAATATGAAATATTTATTTCATTTTTCTGGAACTTTTTCTTGTGGCCTTAGGGATTCAATAAATAACCTTCTTCACTATTTGATTATATCAGGAATCTGACAGAGATCAAAGCATGAATTTTATTATTTGCAAAAGTTAGAATGGAGGATGTGACTCAAGTGTTCAGCCTCAATATATTTCCTAATGCTTTGTCCCTGTATTAAATTTATCCACCGACAATGGTAGACAATAGTTTAGCTCTCCTGCAGAGACATTCATTCTCTCTGTAGATATTTATTCAGTTTTAGCTGTAGGCCAGATATTGTGCTAGATGCTAAGGATTAACAAAGAAATCAAAGACACTGCACTCATGGAGCTTTAGGGAGTTAGCAATAGACAAATTAATGTACAAAGTAAGAAACAGAGGCATTGCATTGAATTAGCAGTCACTGGAATATTTACAGCAGATAAATGATCTTTTAAGGAAAACCACTCCTCTACTTACAGAAAATCAAGCTCAAAGAAAGGAATCAAGTATTACTAGGGTCCAGGTGAGAGATACTGATCATATGGGCCATGTGTCAACAGTGTAGGTGGTTAGAAAGGAGTCAGTTGGGAATATGTGGTGGCTTCCACTTGCTCTTTTCTACCCAGTGATATTTGCTCCATGAGTTAAGAAACCAATATGAGTATTCTGTTAGTGGCTCAGGCAATCACTGGGATTGGACTGTGATAGTCTGTCATCTTGGATAGGCTGAACTACATTTCATGTAAACTCTTTTTCCTGTAAATTTCAATTAGGGTTGTTCAGAAGAGATTCTTGAAAAAGATTAGGGTGCTAGATATGTGCATATATATCTATTTGTAGATTGATAGATGATAGATAGATGGAGAGATAGATATAGATAGATGCATACTTCTTTTCCTAACTACCATAGTTCTGAATTTCATGATCCAGTATTTTATGGAAACTGTTTAATCAGTTCCCACAATTGTTCTGTGAAGTCAAATCCCTACAACAAATCATTTAAGATGCTGGTAAATATCATAGTGGTTCTGCTTTGATAATTGAACACTGATGCAATATACTTCAAGTAGGCAGCCAACAGAACTTGCTAACGTATTGACTTTTTGATACAAGATAAAGAGAAGAGTCAAAAAAGACACCAAGGTGTTTGATATAAGAAAACTAGAAGACTTGTCTTAGTTACTTTTCTCATTACTGGGACAAATTACCCAGCACCCAAAGTTAAAGAAGGAAAGGTTTGTTTCAGCTCACAGTTTGTAGAGGTTTCAGTTCATTGTAGACTGGCTCCAACATAGGACAGCATGACAGAGGGGCATCAGAGGAGAAACAGTGCAGGGCATGGCAGAGAGAAGGCAGGTAGCAGCAAGCAGCACCAGCAAACCTGTCTTCCCTTTCTCTTTTATATCCCATCCAGACAATTGATGGGTGCCACCCATACCCAGGGTGGGGCTTTCATTAGCCACACCATTAATCCACATTCACACTTCTAATCCAGCCATGTTTGAAACTCCCACCCATGAATGCATGAGGTAAAAATCACTGGTACACAATTAAGCATGGCAAACTTATATTTAAGGACAGTGTCTGTCTCAGTATACAATACTGTGAAGAGAGGACCAGGACACTAACTATTGTGCACAATCAGGTTTGAAAAGGTGAGGACAAACAGGGTAGAGCCAAGAATATTCCATTTTTTCTCTAAAATTCTTTGGTCACATAATTGGGTACCCCTGCATACATAGAAAAAAGCAAAGGGAATGGAAGAAGTCGGAAGCACCTCTTTCCTTCCTCAAGAGTGCAATGGCAATTCCCTCCCTTCCTTCTCAGAAAACATGAAGAGCTATGATGATACAGGCATAAGTGTTCCCATAATACGCAGCATCATATAACAATACCTCAGCAGGATAGATAATAAATTCTGCACTGTACTGCAAGATTGCTTTGAGACACAATTTAAACTCCAACTTCACATAAATATTCTAAAATCCCTAGTAGGATTCATTTTAATTACTATAACAGAAAAATATTCCTTGACCCCCAAAATAGAATCTGAGATGAAATGAAATTATAGGAAATTACATTATGAACTGAAATCTCTACAAATACCTAGGGGGTATTTTCTACAGTATTTCTGAAACCCTCCTCCTTTTTACCCCCCTCGTTTGGTGACATTTCAAGCATAGGTCACTTGTGAGCACATCCCCGTGGACCCCTTCAGTCTACAGAGATCCAGCCTTACACAATTTGTCAGTCATGATTCACTAAATAAAGATCCCATGGAGCTAGAGTTAGAGATAAAGGGATAGGCCAGTGAATCAAAGTCCTAAAATTGAAAATTTTCCATGTAATCCCTGAGTCAACTTGGTTCTATGATTGGGAAGTGCAACCTATAAGTAAATTCCATAGAGGATACAAAGGGAACAGGAGATAATGACTTCATGGATATCTCTTCGTTGAATCAGATTTCTAAGGTTTCCAGCACATTGGCTTTGCAGCAGTCAGCGACACCGTATGTGTGTTATCTGCTAAGGAAGACTGTGTAATGAAGAAATGTGAATGGTTAAAAAAAATTCTTTTGAAGAACATAGAACTGCCATTCTAACCTAGAACATCCTAAGTATAGAGAATGCCAAAGGCTCATAGGATGGTTTTTGAAAATAAAACTGTCTCTCTTTCTGAGATCTTCAAATGAAAAGGCAAAATTTTCATCATGTAAAGGTAATCAAGTTGTTTAAAGGTGCCTAACAATGAAAATATAGGGAAATTGTATACAAACACAGATATGTAAAATGAAAATTTTATTTTTGATACCACTTTGATATTCCAATCAAACTTGGGAGATTTTAATGAGCTGCTCCTATGAGGAAGACCAAATTTCAATATTGTTATTTTCCGATATAAGAGTTACCATTTAATCCAACAGAATAGCTATTTATATTCAAGTATGATGAAAGAGTCAATATACGAAGTGACACCCCCCAAAATTATGAAAGAAATATTTTAATAAATGGCAGTGATTCTAACTCCCAACTATAATTAAAATCACTTGGGGGAACTATTAAAAAATATTTACAGATGGCCTGCACACCACTCCAGATTAGTTGTGGTATAATGAAATGGGAAATAGGTGTATAGAGAGAGCAAAAGTGTGTTTTAGAAGTATCTTGAATTCCAATGTCTATGTGTTAAGGACAGTGATTCTCAGTCTCGCTACATTTAGTTATAATCACGTAGAATGAAAAATGTTAATGACCAAACTGATCACTGACCAATTCAATCAGACTCTTGGATTGCTGGATCCAAGTACCAGTACTTTTAAAGTGCCGTGAGACATTAAAATGACATACTGCCAAAGTTGAGAGCCACTGCCTTAGAACCACTGATCTAATGGTTTACTTTCTTCCTTAATATTAGCATTAATATTAACTGTTTACTATAATAGTGATAATTAATTAATACATGAATATGTGTTTCCTTGATAGGAGAATATATTAATATTATTCTTGCACCCAGATTGACAGCAAAACTTGTCACAGAGAAGGGGCACAAATGTGGGTTGGAGTAAGGTGTAAACCCTAACAACCAGCTCTAAGCACCCACCTCTACCCATTTTCCTCTAGGGGTATGGACAATGGACAAGTCTAGAGAAAGATGTGAATGAGAAGAGGAACTGGGTGGCCATTACAGTGCGTGAAATAGACACAGAAGTGTCAAAGCCACAGCGCCACGGAGAAGAGGAGCATGGGTGTTGAGTGATGGAGAGGCTACGCATTCTCAGACTTGAAAGCCTTCCCAGACTTAAATAAGAAAGCGCACTGTGACTCTACTATGTTCACAGTTCAGCTATTGTTTTGTTGCTTCTTTCAACAGCCGAACCTATCTACTAACCATTTAAAATCCTGACCACCTATTCTTACTAAAGGAATATGTAGCGTTTGTCCCAAGCATTTATATGCTTGTTTCTCTACCCGCATAAACAAAGATTACCTGGTATTTCAATGAAATGCACCTTTGAGTAAATCAGTAGTTTTTATTCAGTGGAGATTTTCACTCTTAATTTTGGAAACTAGAGAGGAGTTTCTCATATTCTGACTCTGAATGATTTTCAGATTTTAGACTTTTGCAATGTTTTCTAAATTGATTTGAACATTAAAGATGTTTAAAGATGTTTTTCAAATATAAATAAAAGTGTTAATTAGCATAATATTAAAATATTGTCTACTGTAGCAGTTGTCAGATTGTTGTATGTTTTTGGTATTTAAATCTTTTTGAAGGAGTTTTTTCAGCTTTTGATGATTAACATTGGCAAGTGACATATTGACATTTTATAAATAAAGATTTCCATTACATGCCACAATTCCCTTAATGCCTTGTTTTTGTACTGTTTTATTATATTATGTTGCAGTTAAATATTTTCCAATTTTTACTATTTTTTTTGTAATTACCAAATTGTTATCTCTGTGAATTGCAGTTAATTTCAATTTGAAATTCTTTCCCTCACAACTGTGCTTATGCTGCAATTTACAAATTTGCCACAGGATGGCACCACATTTTACCTTTTCATTTTTTTTCCATTCAACTAGGGACTAGAAATAAAATTTTAAATTATAAGAGTTAGTTAAGAACCAAATATTTTAACCCAGTAAAAGCACACCCTAGTTCCCAAGTCAGTGCTGAAGACTAACATCTTGAATCATATGTTTGTAACTGAAGAAACAAATTATATTCATGAATGACCATTACAACTGAAAAGCACTCAATGTATGTGGTGTGTAATAACGTCAATGAATATTTAAACTTGAAATTCAATTAATTCAAAAGAAAACTGTTCAAATACATAAGTCAAAACAAACTCTATGAAACTCGCAGTGCATGGACGCAAAAAGTAATGCAAGCATATTCCAATTACATGTATTGGGGGTGGAGAATCTGAAGCTCATGATAACCACCTGCTTTTATGCATCATCTTCTCTGCACATTCACATAGATGTCCCATACCCTTTCTAGAAAGAAAAAGAACTACTGCCAACAGTTTTATGCAGGTAAACTTTTTATACAATTGGATCACAAAATATTATTCCTCTGCAAATTCCTGACTTAACATTACATCTTTGGATATTTTTATACATTGCTACACTCAGACTTACCTCATTTTTTAATTTGCTGCAAGTCAGTGGCTCACTGAATGATTTTGCTATGATTTATTTTACTACTAAATCATATATATAATATAATATATGTATATATTTGAGCTATTTCAGAATGTTTTAAATAATAATACATTAATTATCACAATTGCATACACATTTCTGCATGCATATAATTGAGTATCTGTAGGTAAAAGCCTAGAAACAGAATTTTCAGGCCATAGAACCTAAGAACAAAAATTGAGATGGTTTTCTTGTTTAGGTGCTATATCTGTATTTGAGCCCCTCTAGTTAAAAAAATCTTATCTCTGTTTTCCTTAAATTCTACATGGAAATCACAATGCTTTGACATGACCCAAATGTCATCTGGCTGTAGCAGAGATCATCTTCATCTTGCAGATGAGATAAATAAGTCACAAATGTGATAGTAACCTGACAGATTTACATACTTAGCAGATTTTACATATTTACACATTTGACTTACGCAAATATAAGCCCACATGACAGTAAAAGCTGCATTCATTTTCCTATGTTGCAATTCATGTGTATATAAATTATGCATATATAAATATGGTTTCTGTTGAAAATCATCTGAATAGAAAAACTAATTAGCTTCTGTGGGATTTGGGATCTATACTTTGGTTGAATTTCTGCTGTTTTCTGAGCAAAAAAGAGTGGAATCCTCAACCTACCATCTAAACCTTCTGGCATTGCAGTGACACAAGTTAGCCCTTTCAAGTATGGGGACATTTGGGTTTCTATCATAATCCACAGATCGAATAGCTGACATTCTCTCTGGATGTTTGGAGATTATAGAGACCAATAGAACATGATTAAGCACAAACAGCATTTGAAGTGAGATGCTGCTGTTAATTTGTGATTCAAGGAGAATGAAAAACTGCTAGCAACAGAAACATATGTTTATTTGAACCAGATGAAGGACTCAGATACAGCTGATATTTACATTGTATTATTTGTAGTGATAAGGAAGAAAAGAACTCCGTACATTTCCTTGTATTACATGGAACTTTCTTTAACAGCTGCAGTTCGTTTCTCTGAAGTCAAAATTTCTCTTCTTACTCATTTCTCAAATACTGTCACTCAAAGCAATCTTTTTCGCTAAACCCAGCCACTTCCCAAACAGTGTTGCCGCAGCAGAATACATCTGTGTGAAGTAAACCTATTACTGCCGTCTTCTGTAGGGCAGAGCACAGAGTTCCTAGTAACTTCCAAGGTCAGCATAGGGTCATGGCACACTCACAATGTTCTTTTGTGTTGCCCCAGAGGCCAGAAGCCTTTTCATGCTTCAGACAGTATCACCCCTTCCACTCTGCCTGGATCATAACTTGCCAGTTCTGTACCTTGACTCAGGGCTGAGATATTTTATTAATTGATTTCACAGACAAAAATGTATTCAGTTATTGGATTCTAATGTCCATTTTAAATACAGTTGTACGTGTTTGATACCATGTCTGAAAGAAAAGTGAAAAAATAGCTCTGAAACTGAGACTTTCAGATCAGGGTGTGGAAACCGTGCCAGGATTCTCAGGGTCCAAAAGAAATCCCCTGCTAGCCACCCTCACCCTAGGACTCTTTCTGCCATAATGAAAATCTGCCCTACTCATTCCTAAGCCTTGCACCAAAATTAATTTACTCATTGTATGTCTTATTCAATTTCATTTCTGTACATTCTCCCCAAGGAAATATCCTGGAAGTAGTTAAGAAATAAACTAAATCTATAGAATACGTGCACAGAGTATACTTGTAACACTGCAGGAATCTTTTCTTCACTCGTGTTCAGAAAATAGCACAAATCCAACCAGAGTATCCCCTGCATGATTAAATTAGAAGTTTTATTATCTTTGCATATCACAGTCTCTTAAGTTTCTTTCTGGGGAAGAGGGGCAATGGTATTTGTATTAGGGCCCATTAGCTCCTCTGAAAGTCCTCCATACTTTGTGTGGGTCCAGATTTGGAATCATTCTGTGTAGTAAGTTAAATGGATACCCAGATTTCTTGTGGATAGATTCCTTATGTTGATTTGTAAGCTTCATCACATGCTTTTGCAAATCTATATTGTATTACTAATATTGGTTATGACTCTTGGTTGAAAATCACTGAAACATAGCACAAACTAACTAAAACCGAAAAAATAACTGGGAAGTTCAAGTGGTAAGCATACAGACAATTGGATGTACAGGCTCCAATCATGATATCAGGCTTGGTTTCTCCCTCCATCTCTCAAGCCTGCCTGTTTTGTTTGTTTCCTTCTTAAGCATTTGTTTTAATTTTTTGAATAAGGTGATCATTTACATTTAAATTTAACTAGCATAAAATCCACGGAAAGACTTTCTTTCTAAGACCTGAAACAAAAGTGCCAGAATTTCTTTAGCTGATTTGAGTCCCATGGCCAGATTTGAGTCAGTCATAGAAACTAGAAAGAGTATGTATCTGAAATCTGCTTCTGGGTAAATCTCCACCTAACATACAACTTGAGAGTGGGTGGTCACATCCTCAAAGAGTAAGAAATACAAGAATATCTTCTATTCTATAATAGCTGTTCTTAATCAGACTCCAAATTTATCGAGAGCAAGAACTACACTGGATAATTATTCGAATTCCCTAAATACTACCTAAAACAGTGTTAGAAATGGAAGCTCATAAATAAATTTGTACTTACAAATGTTCTGGATGTCTAGACTTCATGTGTTAAAAGTAACATTTATCTAGATCAAAAGATCGATTCCTCTTCCTTAAAAATCATTGCTTAAAATTCACTAACATTCAGTGAGTAAAAGTCATATAGAAGGAACTGTACATAGCATTTTATGTGTATTATTTAATATGATAATTCTATCCAGTGAATATGTACAGAAAGATGAAGTAATTTGTTCAAAGTCTCATAGTTAATAAGTGATGAGACTCAAGGAGGATTTTGATTCTCATATGGAATTCTCTCTACTAGACCAGAGGAAAACATTTAGATGCTAGAAGGATGTTTGTACAGAAAGGTGTATTTTGAAGAATTCAAAGGTAATGATTTTGGGAGAGGCATGCATTCATCTTTTGATGTATAAAACAAACTATATGGATTTACCACTGACCTGTCACACATTTATGAATCCTGTCTGGACTTCAGAAGCTCTCCAGTTAGGGCCCTGCACAGAAACACAAACTTAGAGAAAGATAATCCATCTGTGCTCCGGAGCCTCGTATCAGTGTTATTTCCATGTTAAAAGTGCAATATTTATGCACTTTTACAAATTATATGTAAGTTATACAACCTTGATGAAGAACAGAAAAATGGAACAAAATAGAGAGTAGATAAATAAATGAATGTGTATGGCTAAACCATTCAGTAGGTGAGGATTGACTATTGAAGGAATGGTGTTGCCCCTGGCTGTACATTTGGATAATAAAACTAAATTTGATCTGCCTCACACTATACACAAAAATAAGTTATAAAAGAAATAAAATACTAAGGGAAAATATTAAGAGATACTTTAATAACTTGAGGGCAAGGAAAGTTCCTGTAAGCAATTTATGAAAGTCAGACTATAAAAGAAGACTGAAATTCTTGACCAGATAATATTAGGAGCTTCTTTTTCTTAGAAGGCAGTATAAACCCATCACAAATTATGGCACACTAAAAGTGATTGTAAAACTAGTTAAATAAATTAAGCAGTATGAAATATACAACATCAACTTCCTGGTTTTAATGGTGTACTATAGTTATGGCACTATTTTTGGAGGCTAGAGGGCTATGCAGGGGTGATCACCTTTTTTATGCACCTATGTTTCTTTTAAAGTAAAAGGTTTAAAAAATGCATGTGTGTAGACAGAACAATCAAAAGCACTTTGCATTTAGTTGTGGGAAGCAATAAATATGTAGATAGCTGTAGAAAAAAGCAAATAAACAACATTTTCTTTGGGCAGCATTATCAAAAGCCAGACTCTAAAGTGAGCAGAACCGGGCCAGAGCCCTGGGTTCCGTCCTATACAGACTCAGCCTCTGTTAATCTGGGTTTCTCATCTGTAAAATGGAACTCACAATACCTACCACAGTTGGGGTACTGTGATAATTGAATGAGCTAATTCCTGAAAAGTACTCAGTCTAGTACCCGGAAAATACTAACTACGTAATATTAGCTTGCCATCATTAATATATTGTCATATTTAACTGTATTGTGTCAGAGTCAACACCATTATAATTTTGGATTTTTGTCCTAGGTATTACTCTGGTTGAAGTATTTTTTTAAAATGTCATGACAGCTATTTTCCACTTCAGTTTTGTGCTAGAAAACAGTCTATTAAATCTTTCTTGGGAAACCATCAGAACTTTAATTTTCTTCACTCACTAGTTCTCAGCATCCTGGAAAGTAGATTATGCTATTGGCTATTTAGTCTTGGAATTTTGTTCCCACTGTTCTCAGGAAGTGTTGCCAAGGAGAACAGATGAGAATCAGAATTGCAAACAGTTTTTATCCAGACCTCACTGCTAGTTCCATCTCAGATGGCTGGTCACATTAGAGACTAAAATGAGTTGTTATAATGTGACCTTTAAATCATACAATCTTTTTATCTTATAAAAATATTATTTACTCAAATGACAACAGGAACCTTAGAGCCCACTGCTACTTACAGCATTTTCTACTATAGGCAATTTTCTGTCCTGTAGTTAAAAAAAACATGAATGAGCCAGCTACTGGAATGACCAATGAAACCACATGATAAACTAAAGCAGAAAACTAGATAAAGGATAAAAGCACAAGTACTAAATGTCACAGACGGTTCTCATTATCATCAAGATACCAGGTGTTCTGGAAGTACTGTTTTTAGAATCAAGTCCTTAATGTCATGATTAAATGATGATGATCAGCTGTGGGTAAAAATGGACACAAGAAAATTTCAGGAAATTTAAATTTTTCATGTAAGTCAATTTGTTCTCCAGTCCATATTGTTTTACCACCAAGTAAAAATTGGAACTAGAATTTACATTTCTATTTGACACTTCATATGGGAGATGCAAAAAAAATACAAATGAATAAAATGTAAAACTAAGGAGCCATCAAACAATATATTCCAGTTAATTGTGAAATGCAAATTTTAAAGCTTCCTCTAGAAACAGTGGGGAATTCTAACTAAAATACTGAATTTCATGATGAATTAAAGAGGACTCTTTTCAGTGAACCTCTGGCCAGTAACAAGAGCAGAGGTGGGGGAAAGCACTTCCTTCGTAATAGCAGGAAAATGTTGCAATGCCTTAATTCTACTATCAATTGTCCTACCTCGTGGTAGAGATTTGCTAAATCTGATTTACAAAAATTGCTAAAACTCCAAAGAAAATACTGTTGAATCCAATCTGAATTGCTCAGACCCAGATCTACTCCTGAGGTTATTTTCATCCTGTTTTTATTATTAAGCTGCTTTGTAACGGCTGCCAATAACACTGAACAGTGTCTCTTGATCAGAAAGAAATTTTCTGATTATAAGTGATGGGATAGCTCAGTGGTAGAGTGCTTGCCTAGTATGCATGAGACCCTGGGTTGGACCCCCAGTTGTCACCAAAAAAAAAAAATGGTTGCAGGGAGAAAAGAACTGATTTTGAGCAACTGGACTCTCACTCAAACAGCCTGGGGACTAAAAAAAAAGGAAAAATTTCATTTAATACTGAACTTGTTTTTGCCTTTCTGCCCACTTTAACCTGTAAAACATGATAAATGACTTCATTATTATTTGTAAGAACTTTTTATAAAGATAGTTAGTGGTTCATTACAATAGTATCATTTCGTTAAACTTGATGTTAACAAAAGTTGTACTAAGAAAGTATAGTGATTAAAGGAGAGAAAACACTTAGAATATTTAAACCAGCAGTAACTTGCCCAAATTAAATTAATAGCAGGAGACACAATTTACAATGAAGAAGTAACTAAAATGACTTAAATATATAACGAAGTCCAGATTTTTCTGTTCTTTGGGCAGAAAGCAAAGTGGAGCTCACAATGTGAAGAGAGCAAGAGAGAAGATCTCCCAACAATAGCAGGTCCTGAGTAGAGGTAGAAAGTCAATGGTAAGTTCACAGAGTGGTAAGTCCACAGTTTTCTGATTGAATTATTTG
>RJWM01034979.1:0-19335 GCA_004363535.1 Dasyprocta punctata | reverse complement strand
GAGGACTCTGCGGAATCTTCTGTAGTAGAGTGCTCCTTAGTGAGCACTGTGATTGACTGCCAATGCCTATCATAAAGCTAGAGGAGGCACAAAGGCACAAACTCTGTGTCAACTTCAGAGCACAGCAGTATATTCAGTCTGCTTACATGAACTTCTAGAAACTCAGATTTAGGGATCAAACAAGGTCACTGTATGGTTCAAATGTGTATGCTAAAAGTTCATGTGTTGCTAATTCAATGCTCAAATTCCTATGTTAATGATATTTGAAAGTAAGCTTAGATTTTCTTCTTTAGAGACCCCAGGACAATCACAGGACTCTCCAGCAAGCTAGGCATGTGGAACATGGCCCCTTTCAAAAACATACAGGCCTAGCACTAAAGACTCCTTCTTATGTGCCACCCAATAATCTAGAACTACAGAATCTCCAGCTGCCTGTGGTACCCTACAAACGTAGCAAAAGTGAGTCGGCTTGCACAAACACATCCACTAACAACAGAAGAGCGTTCCTGATAAAGGAGGTAGTGAAGGCTGAAATCTACATCAAGTACACAGATGCTAAATAAAAGCACACGTGCACACACACACACACACACACACACAAATAATTTGGGAAAGATGCCTTCCTGAAACTGTGGAGTTTCGTAAGAGTTCAGTTTTAGAAGTTAGCAAGTGAATAGCCACTAGGGGAAGCTCTCGTCTCAAAATACTATGATATCCCTTAACCCTGTACTTGCTTTCAACTGAAATGGCTTTAGCTTTATCACAACAGGGATATTGCAAGCATTTGCTCACCAGATCTACTGATCCAGATTTTGTGTTAATGCAAGTGTAGAGCTTGTAGTGCACCATGCACTAAAGCTTTCCTTTAGTCCCTCAATTATTGTCTTGAAAGTAAATGATTGAGATGCTCTGCAGTGTGTCTGTGTGTGTGTGTGAATTTCAAACTTATATATACTATAATTGCATACAGTACATATTTAAAATTCTGATATTGAGTGATACCACACATGCTTTATAACTCCTCTTATATATAAAATGCCTATTAAATATATTCTATTTATGTTCCTATGTGCTCCATTAAATATATGATTCATGTACTAAAATATTTTCATTTATGTTTTAAAATGTCCCTGCTGGTGAGTAATATGTACATGTTCTGCTAATTCCTTTTGGTTCTGTTTTACCCATAATATTGATACGCTATAAAAAAATAATATCCTTTAAAAAAAAACAAATTCAAGAAACTTCATGCTTTTTCTAGACCATACCTGTTCAAATACAGATGAAATTAGAAAAGAAGGGGGGGATTTAATAGGACAGAAAGTACAGAATAAGTGTTCATTGTAGCTAAGAGGAAGAAATACTTTATAGTCTCAATCAAATATGGTAAAATTGGTAAAATATAAAATTGCTCTTCTAATTTTCTTTAATGCGCATTATTAAATTATGGTGATTAAGAAAAAACATATACTGAATGGTTATTAAGCTGTCTTAAAGAAAATCAACTCAGAGTCTATTATAAAAATAATAATAAAATTTTGGTTCATAATGAGGCCTCACCAGCAACCCTAAAATGCAAATTTTCTCAGTCTCCAGAAAACACAGAAATGAAAATTCAAAGCATTACCAAAGCTAGGCTCAGTGTAAAACTGAACAGAAAATACAGAATGAGGCTACGTGACCACATACCAGGGAGAACAGGGTGGCAGGCAGAATTACCAATAGGCTTAAGCCAGGTTTTACCTCAGGAAACTGAGATTGCCTTAAAAAGGTTGGGAGAAAATTCTTAGCTCTCATCTACTCTCTCATTCCAGGATCAAGGGTCTGAACTTTGAAATATTTCAAAGATCACATTGGAGTTAACTGCTTGAGTTACCCAGTGCCTTACTGTGATTCTCATTCCTCATCCCAATCCCCTTTTAATCTGCCTTCATCCAAGACAGAAACTTGGGGTGGGGGTTGGGGGACAAGACAAACAAACCAAAAAAAAAAAAAAAAACAACTCACTTGTACAGAAAGTAGAAGAAACTGGGTGTAGCTATTACATTTTAGGAAAAACAGTCCTTACAAGAACATTCTTTTATGAAGACAAGTGTAGGAAAGAAACCTGTTTAGTAGTGTGATAGAAATTTAAATTCCATTCCCTCCTTGACTCAGAAAACAGTATCAAAGAACCAGTTAGAACCTTAGGTCCATGTTAGACACTGGGAACAGGCTTTGGAACTGATCACTCACCCTCTGGGAAGAGGACCCCTCAACAGAGGGCAGGGCCTCAGACAACCAGCTGCCCTGTCTCCTAACAAATACTTCACTTAAGGATGAATAAGTAAGGGTACAAAACTCTATGGGGAGAGCTAATTTTAGAAAAGCAATAGAAAATAGAAAAAGAAATTTATAGCTGGACGTAGTGGCACGCACCGTAGTCCCAGCTACTCTCAAGTCTAATGTAGGAGGATTGTGAATATAAGGTCAGCCGGGGCAACTGAGCAAATCCTCGTCTCAAAATAAAATTAAAAGCCTAAAAGGGCTGAAGCTATAGCTCAATTATCAAGTTCTTGCCTAGTGTGAGGCCCTGGGTTCAATCTCCAGTATTATAAGAGAAAAAGGAAGGAAGGAAGGGAGGGACAGGGGATGGAAGGAGAAAGGAGTTCATCTAGATTATGGAAAGCGTCAGACTTCTAAAAATATTCTATAGCAGAATCCAGATGATTCAGGAAACAAGTATTCTGTATAGGGTATAAAAAACATAGTCACTATTAAACAGAACCCAAAAAACAAGAAAATCTAAGATGAGATGAAAATCAAGTAACATGAATATGATTAACTAATACTTTGAGTAAATATTAAGAACCATTATAACCCACCGTGGTGGTGTGTGCCTGTAATTCCAGCACTGGTGAAGCTTAGGCAGGAGGATAATAAGTTTGAGACCAGCCTGGGCAACATCCCAGACTACATATGGAAACACCAACTTCAAAGCAAAGCAGAACAAAACAAGACCCTATTATGAGTCAGGTCCCATGCTAGGGATGGAGAGCAGAGGGACATGTTGAACAGACATGATGGCACTCATGATGCAATTTATATATTGTGTGTTCATAAACGATACAATAACAAATGGATAATCTATTGAGGAAAATAAACAAGAGGCTGATATAAGAAATAGCAGATGACATACCATAACTCCTTGGTGTCTGTGGAGGTTCGGTTCTGGAAGCCACTATGGATTTCAGAATTCAAAGATGTTCTAGTTCCTTGTACAAAATAGGGTGGCATTTCTATATAAATTCTTCATCCTCTCCTGTGTACTTCAGTCACTTCTATATTACTTATAATATCTAATACAATACAAGCGTTATGAACAGTTGTTATGCTATATTATTTAGGGCATGACAAACAGGAAAAATCAATGCATGTTCACTACATGCAAAGTTTTTTCTAATATTTGTGATCCTCACCTTGTCAAATCCACGGATGTGGATCTCACAGACCTGGTGGGCCAATTGTATTGGGTAAAGTAGTCAGAGAAGACTTAGGTAAGGAATATTGTTTAGTCTGAGCCAGGTATGGAAAGAACAAGCAAAGAACATTCTGGCAAAGAAAGCATTGTGCTTTAAGGTGAGAATTCTTCATGTTTGAGGAACCAAAAAGATCAATGTACCTGATAAAAGTATAAGATGAATTCAGAGACATAAGTGGCGATCAGTTCTTGCAGAACCTTTAGAGTCAAAGTACTTTGGGTTACAGTTCAAAAGGAAGCCATTGAATATACATGTATGTGTGACAACGTGCCTATCTGTATATGTACATACACATGTATGAGTATGTGGCCATGTTTACATACACATTGCACACATTTGCATGTATTTAAATACATATCTATACACACCTTAATATTCTACTTTGTAGTGAACAAACTGGAAGGCACAATGGAGAAAACAAAAAGACAGAAGGATAATAGTGGCACCTTGAACTGAAGTTCAGTAATAGCAGTAAAACTCAAGACAAATGTACAGTTCAGAGAAATTTCGAGAGATAGAAACAACTGTTTACCAGTGATGGGCCAGATGAAGACATAAGGGACCATGGACCGTTAAGCATGATTTGGGTTTCTGTCTTGAATAACATGGCAGGTAGATATGAAAAGATAATAAGAATGTCTGAAAATGCAATAGCAAAATTAAGAGCATACTGGAGGTAGTAAAGGGCAGAACTAAAGAAGCAGAAAGCATATACAATGTGAAAGCAACTTGAAATTCTCCCCTTGAATGTGAAAAAAAGTACAGAGTGATGAAGGTCATGGGAAAGAAGATGACAGAATACACAGAAATATTCTATGGACAATATTGGTATGTCTAAAGAAGAAAATAATAAAATAATAGTCAGAGATACAAGAACAAGTTTCTGATAAGGACTACACCTAAGTTTAAAAATAAAACACCTTTTATCAAGGGAAATTAATTAGAATTCAAAACATGGCTATTTCCTTCAGAAACACTGAATATTTCCACCATACAGAAACAAGTTTTGAAGTCACTTAAAGAAAAATGGAAAATCAGTATGACTTTTGTTACATATAAGCAGCTTGGTAAGAGACAGATGTCACTGGAAATGCATGCATATCTGAAGTTTTTAGGCATAACAAGTATGACTCAAAAATTTGACAGCAAGCCAAAACTGTTACTTGTGTGAGAAAACAATGAAAACATATCTTCACCTCTGCAAGGTGATGCAGTCAGGGTTTGCAAGGAGACTAAGACAATATAGGACACATAATTTACAGAACTATTTTATAATAGCCATCCAAAAAGTTAAATATAAGAAGTACAGGAAATCTGTCCACACATTAAGACCCAAGGAATCCAACTGAGGGCCTGGGCCCCACAGCAATGTCTTGCATGAGTCCAGCTGAAGACCTAGAGCCTATGACAATGCCCCTCATGAGTCAAATTAGAGACCTAGAGCCCACGGCAATGACTCATGCAAGTCTGTTTCATGGATCTGCACTGAAGAGGCCCAAAGGTTAGCAGTGGTAGCTAGAAAGTCTGTGGCAGTGGGGTGAAGGATCTGTGCCAGAAACTTGAGGGTTCTGCACTGGAGCCAGGAAGCGACACTCAGAGTAAGGACCAGGGCTCACCCGAAAAGCACCACAGCCATCCTCAATGATGACAAGGTCCCAAGCTCCTCTGCTGATAACAGCTGACTTCATATCAGGAAGCCAGCATGACGAGCTTCTCCTACAGATTGAACAGCACATGATCTTTCCCTCTGGGGCCAGGAAGTGATACTCAAAGTAAGGAACAGAGCTTCCCCAAAGTGAACCGCAGCCATTCTCAGTGACAACAAGGTCCTGAGCTCCTCTGATGATGATAACGGCCAAGTTCATATCAGGAAAGAAGCTCAATGAGCTGTCCCAGGAGAACTAACAGCAACAAGAGAACCAGCAACACCATGGAGAACCAACGACACTAAACTTTTCCTCTCCAGTTTTCCTTTTCATCTTGGCAACAATCCTCAAGTGAGCCATTCACGCTTAGCGCCACGCTGATTTAATTCAGCTGGCATTACAAGTTGACCACCAGTTATCAATCCGCCACATAAGGGCTAAGAAAATATACTATCCATATTTCCTTACTCGTTTCTACCTAACAAGAGGTGAATCAAATTTTGATCAAAAGAAGTCACTAATAATAATTTTGATTTAACTATAGAAATAAATCGCAAGAGTATTATGTATACTTTCAAGATAGAAAGTAAATGACACATATGTAATAACTGAAAGAAAAGTTACACACTGAAAGAATACACTCTGAAAAAATTATATCTAAAAACCTGACTATGAAAACTGAAAATATGAGTGAAGTTTTTCATAGCAAGTAAAAATACTCCATCCCACTTCTTCCACACGAATGCAGACTTGTTATGAACAAAACCAGCTAGTTGATGTGCTATGGAACAGCAATGAACCAAGTTCAAGGAGCTTGGGAAGATCTTTTGAAAAATTAGTTTCCTGGCTGCAGATGGAGCTGAGATTCTCACATAGGATAAAACATTAATATGTTGATCCCAAAGTATTTCATTATGTTTAGAGGGGACTCAATTGGAATCACATAATACAACTGGAACTCATAACCAATACATCTCTATTCCCTAATTATTCCTTAATTCAGTCAAAATTACTTCTATTTGCACGTTGTTTTAGATGTTGTTGTTATTATTGTTAAATGTTTCTCACTTAAAACTATGAACAAAATCCAATATTAAGTTAGGTTAAGAGTGAGCAAATTTTTTTCTATAAAAGTTTAGATAATAGATATTTTCCACTTGCACCCTTATCACTCTAGCATGAAACCATGCAATGCATAAGCAACTGGGCACACCTGTGTTCCAATAAACCTTTGTTTTAAAGGCAAGTAGAAGACTGGATTTGGATTTTTGCTCATACTTTGCCAACCACTGATTTCAGTAATCCTTCCAAACTAGTCCTCTCAGTGTGTAGAATTTTTTACCTAATAATCATGTTCCGTTTTTTGCCTTAGCAACCTTCCAGATAACACCGTAATTCATGATCACAGCATGATCAAAGAGCAACACCTATCCATAACCTAACTGCATCTGGCCCACTCTTGGACCATCATTTCTTACCTTTCCCATTCACTCCTTCTAAAACCCTAAAGCATATAAGCATTTAACCCTATCAAATGTTTCTGTCCAGTAACCCTGCCATTTCTTTTATTTATTTATTTATTTAAGAGAAAAAAAGACACAGAACAGAAAAACAAAAAGTAAAAGAGACAAAAGACAACAACAACAAACCCAAAACACTAACAGTAGAGGTTTTCAAAACAAGATGTTAGGGATTTAACAATAGTTGAAATATTGCATACTGTTACCTTCAAAAGGGTTGCTTAGATTACCAGACATAGACATGTAAAATTGATCTAATCATATGAGTATTAACTGTTCTTTTCCAAGAACTAATACAATTAGTAGCATAGTCATCTTAGCTAACTTACGTATATATATATATACAAATTTGTCTTTTTCTCCTTTTCCCTTCCTTCTTTCCTCCTTTTCCCTATCCCAGTTACTTTTCCTCTCTGAGCAGTTTCTTATCCTTACACAATATATATTGTAGATTTTGGGCCATATTTTCTCTTCCAGTTTCTTACCCTAGGGAGACAATATGATATTTACACATGTGAGTTTGATTTATTTCACTTATAGGTATGGTCTCAAGTTGCATCCATTTATTATAACTGAGTAGTACTCCAATGTATAAAAATACCACACCTTTTCTATACATTCCTCAATTGATGGGCACTTGGGTTGTTTCCAAGATTTGGCTATTACAAATTGTTCTGCTATAAACATGGGTGCACAGATATCACTGTGGTACGATGTTTTCAATTCTTCTGGGAATATCCCCAGAAGTAGAATACCAGGGTAAAATGGGATTTCCAATCCCAGCTTTTTGAGGACCCTCCAGACTGATTTCCACAGTGGTTGCACCAGTCTATATTCCCACCAACGGTGCTGAAGGATTTCGTTTTCCCCAAAGCCTGTCCAGCATTTGTTATTGGTTGTTTTCTTGATCCTGGCCATTCTTTTTGGAGTGAGATGGAATCTCACTCAGTGTTGTTTTAATTTGCATTTCTCTAATGACCAATGATGCTGAACATTTTTTCATGTATTTATTTGCCATTTGTATTTCTTCACCTGAGAAGTGTTTATTCATCTCAGATGTCCATTTTTGGATTGGGTCTTTGAATTTTGGAGGCCTTATCTTTTTTAGCTCTTTATATGTTCTAGATAGAAGTTCTTTGTCTGAGAGACAGTTAACAAAGATTTTTTTCCCAATTTGTAGGGTTTTTTTTTTCACTCTGTTGGAGGTTTCTTTTGACATGCAAAATCTTTTTAGTAAGACGAGATCCCAGTTATTGATTCTGGGAAATATTTCCCATGCAGTTTGATTTTTATTCATGAATTATCTGCCTATCCCTATGTCTTCAAGATTTCTACCTACTTTGTCTTCCAGCAGATTTAGTGTTTCTGATTTCAAACTCCTCATGAACTTCATTATTTCACTCCAAAATTAGAAACTACCAGAATAAAATGTCCATAAACACATGCTGACCAGCTTTGCCTCAACTCCTTCCCTGTAACTCTACCTAAACTACTGCTTCGCCTGTGCCCTAAACCCATGACCTCTTGCATACTCCACTCTACCAATTCCTCACACTCTCTTCAGAGTATCTAACGGATTACCATAAGCATTCAAACAGCTACCATTTCTCCCACCATCCATCCACTCATCCTTCTGACATTCTGTGAAGAATTTAGGACAGTGCACAATGTAAGACAGCAGGTCAGATAGAGTGATTGTCTTCATCTAGTGGGCAGAAGCAGAACATAGAGATCAAACTATTGGATAGCCCCAACACAGCAAGGACCGCCTGCAAACCACCCCACCCCATTCCTCTAAATTTCCAGGCAGGTTCTGAAATGATGGGGAATTCCACTGGTTCCACCTAAACTTAATAGGTGAAGAGCTTAGTCTGGTTTCCAATAGCCTGGAGCTCACCCTGGCCTGAGTCAGCCTGTGAGGAGGATTTAGACGCTTATTAGAGACATTTGTTTTGGAAATTCACCCACATCTATTTTCAGTTTTGTTTCCTTTTCTCTTCTTGCTGATTAAACAATATTTATTCTTTTAAAAGTCTCAGTTGCTTAGCTAAAATCAGTGGGAAAAGCTACTTTTCTTTTTTCAATTTTGGTGCTGAGATAGCTCAAATGCTGCAAGCATTCAGTGAGACTCGACCTGTGTGGCTGCTGGATTGGGAAGAACACGGAGCCCATCCCAGTGGGCAGTGTGGTGAGAACGCAAGTGGGCATAGGGGTGGAACACGAAGGGACACCTACGAGAGCAGCCACTTTGTTTGAGCTTCTTCCCTCCAATCTTAGCCTTCCACATAGGAAGCAGGAGGGACTCTCCCTTCCCCACCAGAATTCCAGGAACCAATATACATGTTGGGAGAAATGAAACAGGAGTCTACTTGGTGCCCTGTGAATAGCATGAAGTCTTCTTGAAGGTCGAATGACTAGACCTGAACCCTGGGAAAGGAGAAAAGGGAGCAAGCTAACCTTTGTCATGTGTGGCCATGCTCTGCCTAGAAACTGGATGGCCTGCACTCACAGACTGCAGGATTCATGCCAACTTGAGCTTCTTACAGTGCATTCCCACCCGGGCCTGTCCTGGCAATATCCATGCTTCAGACTTTCCTAGACCCGCAACCCTTCCTCACTTCTGGCAGCCCCATTTTCCATATCGCAGGCTTGCTTTCTATATTTGCCACCATACTCTGATAAATTAGCCACAGACTCAAATAAAGTCCTACTACCCTTTGTCTGTGTAAAATATTTTGAGTTTTTTGTAGATATGCCTAGTCTTAGAATGAAAATGAAATAATGAGAACTTCTGGGTCATTTCCTCAGTAGAAGATATGTACCGGTGAATTTTAGTCAACCCACACAGAGGCTTTGGAACTGTCACATATGAATGACACAAACATAACAGAAATATGCTTTCAGCTTCAGGGCTGGCTGGCTCTCAGGGGCCAGTAACTATGGTAACCACCAGAAGTACCCTGAAGATGTGCGACAGACCCTCCAGGCTCTGATATGGGCTTCTCTGCTTCTAGCTCTTCTCTTTCTGTGTTCCCACTTCTTTTCCTTTCCTTACTCTCTTCCTCTTTTTTTTTTTTTTGACTCCTTCCTACACCCCATACTCCAAAAGTATTTCTAAAAGAAAAGTACATATTTCTGTTCCCCACAAGGTCAATCTCATGAATCAGGGTGGAAGTTTTCTGTTTTGTTTTCTCCAGTACTTAGGACAGTGCCAAGGCAGACAATGGGAGTCTGTCAGGTGAATGAATGAATGAATGAATGAATGAATAAGAGGAAACTAACTGCCTCATTCAGAGTCATCTTCATGGCATTTCTAATGCCCATCTAAGGTTACAGGTCAAAATCTACTGGATCTCCTGGCCTCACATGAACACCAAAAATGAGTTATTTCCTGAAATCTCAACCCTCCATCAACAATGAGCACTCACTGAATTTAAAATAAAATGCTCCTTTGTGAACCTCTATTTTGGGGTACTATTCACTTCTCAGTCACTGTTGGTTCAGACCAGAACTTTGTCTCCTAAGACCCTTCAGCTTTCAAGAAGATCTTGGGGCCCATGAAGCACCCTTCACGGGTTTCTGACAGAGTTTGCACACAGCCAGGAAGGTCAGTACTTCCATGGTTCTGTCCCCTCTGGCACCACGCCTACTCAGTCCATATAAAGGGCTCAACAGAAACTCCACCATCCTGCCTCTCTCTGAGTCTGTCACAGAGGCAGCTGTGACAATGTGTGGCTGTCATGAATGGAGCCACACTGCAGTCATCTGTCCCCAGTGAGTGTCAGAACGAGGTTGGGAACCAAGCTCCATTCCCAAAGCCTAGCTGTTTTCACAGCTTCTCTGAGTTGTCTGGGCACTCTGCCCTGTCAGCAGCCCTGGATGGGGCTAAAATTGGGCCCTTGCTTTCCCAGGCTCTGCCCATCCCCGCACATTGCAACCCTGAACGCCTGTTTAGTGAGCCTGGCCATGGAATCACAGGGAGCTCACAGGAAGGGTTACTTTTGGAGATGTTTAGTATAAAGGAAACCACTAAGAGTCTCTTCTCTACCCAACTCTAGTCAGGCTTCCCTGAGCTTCTCCTCCATTAGGCTTCAATCGTGACCCAGGGAAATTTACACATATTCTTCCACAGCTTCTAATAACCCAAGACCACATTCCTGAGATGGCATTAACCCCCTTAAAATCCCTTCCTAAGAAAACTCAAGGCTGCCAAAAAATCTACTCTTTGTTCCAGCCGACATTTGTCACCCAGCCTTTGTGGAGGAGAAGAGCCTAACAGCCCTGAATGCCATTTAACAAATCCAAGCATGTTTCACGCAGGGCCTACTGTGCTCCTTCTCACCCTCCTCCCTGACACTCCCCTTTAAAGTGCTCAGTTACCCTTGGACAAATTGAAATTGTGTTGAGTCTCTACTGGGCTCTATTACTTATGCTTTAGTATATTACTGATTAAAATCTGTCCTTATTGCTTTAATGTCTGGTTTTGTTTCTTTCTTTGGACACCAGTACTACACTACCCACTCTCGGTACTACACTACCCACTCACCGTTGCCAGTGCCCCACTGACGGAATCAAACACCTGTCACAGCAGGTGCTCTCTCCGCTTATCCCCACCCTCCTGGCTTCTGCTCTTCTGTACCCTCCTCCCCCACCCCTGCTTCCTGTTTCCAAGAAGAAAAGCAGGAGTGGTTTAAGTTGGGCAGGGGCTTGAGCTAAAAATGCTTTTGGGCCAGCTGGGTGTTCCAGGTCACTGAAATGGCTCACAAATGAGTTTATTAAGGGATTGTGGGGAAACCAAAAACTTTCAGAGCTTACACCTGAAAGGAAATGGTCCTAGGACCTCTGGGCACTGTGCCCTGAGCTGCTAGGCCACAGCAGTTTGGGGCGGTTTCCACAGGGGTCAGCGCCCGTAGCTGGAGATGAGAACTCCTGTCATGGAGCAAGCAGAGCTGCTGGGCTGTGGGTCATCTGCGCAGAAGAAGAATTCTGCGGGGTTGACTCGTTCTCTCCAGGTTTTGCTGTCAGCTCTTCAGAACTACTAAACACTTCATCTGCAGCCTCCAGGTTGTCAACTGGGAGTTTCCCTGGGATTTGAGAAGTTTCCAGACAGCTTCATGTTTCCTCCCAAGATACACCCAAGACCTGATGTTTCAACTGCTTTGAAGTTTTCAGAACAAAAGTCGAGTCTCTTCCGTTTTGTTGTGGCATTATGTTTAACCAGTAAAGACTGTGGCAAGGGGATATCCCAACATCTGAATCAGGTTCTTCCTTGTGAATTTGGGCAAGTACATACTGTAAAGTACTTGTGAGTCTCCAGACTTAATGTGTGATGATTCAAATGATGACATCGAACATACTTTCTGTTCTAAAATAATATTAATTGTCTCACATTTTTATAATTTCCTAGCATCATGCCAAACAAACAACTGATGCATAATAAAATATGAATTTTTTTGTACCTGGATTTGAACTCAGGGCCTCACACTTGCCAGATAGGTGCTCTACCGCTGAGCTACATCCCCGGTCCAATAAGTGAATTATGGAGAGATTATATATGGATGCTGGGGAATTCTAGGACATTTTTTTCCCCACTTTATGACGCATCTTCATGTGGTGTTATATTCAAAAACATCAAACTAACTCCAAAGTAGAGGATGTGAGCCATGGACATATTCAATTCCTCCACAGCAGCCTAACTACATGAGAATACTTCCATTGTACAGATGAGAAAACTGAGACTCAAAGTCATAGATTCAGACCCAGGCCTGCCTTTTCCCAAATCCTGTGGTGCCATGGTGCCACCCAGAAGCACTAACCATGTGGGTATGAGGACAGAACCTGGTTATCTCAAATTCTAGGAGAAGCTTAAAGGTAGGACTAGGACCTGAAACACAGTGAGTGGGAAAATCTAGAAAAGGGGGCATAAATGTAGGACCAGTAAGGGGAGAGTGTCAGCCTCATGTCAACATTCATTGCTGTTTTGTTCTCTTTGCTGCTGTTTCTATGAAGGGACCATTCAAGGTACTTTCCAGCAACTGTTTTGGACTCTTGTTTTGATGAGCTGTAGCAGTTGCAGTTATGTGGGTGGTGGAGCCCCCTTTTCTCACTTTTCTTTCCCTCTTTCCCGGTCTTGAGCTCGGGGGTAAAAAGACACCAATAAAAGAGCCAAAGAGTGTGGCAGGACTCTGAAATACAAAGCCTTGTGTGTAGTAGGTACTCAGGGCCTCCTGTCCTTTGACAAAATAGGCTTAAGTGCTTTGAGAAAAGGGTAGATATCTACCATCATCATGGCATATTTGTTCAGCATTGCTATTAATTTGGATTCGTGTGTGTGTCTTCAGTAAAGTGGTCACCTTGAAACAGATTGCTGTTGAGAGGTTTTTCTCATGTTTTATAGATTAAAAACCAACTAGATGACCCAAATCACACACTCAGATCAATCTTCCACACAGAGTAAATCCTCCGATTTATCAATGATAGCTGAGTCATGGTGTGGTCTACGGACAAAAAGACATTGTAACTTGAGGAAACAGGAAGACTACAGTTTGCCTGTTTGGATCCGAGAGATTGCAAGAGGAAGGGAAGGAGAGACAGACAAAGGAGAACAAACCCAGGGACTTGATTTACTTCCTCGCTCAAGACCAGCCTTGGAGAAGGAAGAGAGGGACCTTAGAAACATTCAGATCAACAAGGGGATTCCAGAGAACCTCAGAATTGACAGTCAGAGGAAGAAGTTTCAGTTCCCCAAAGAACCCCAGCTGTCAGCTCAGCAGCTCATCCAAGATGGCGCAAGGTGATAGGTTAGAGATGAGAAGGCCAGTCAGTGACAGATGAATGAAAGCAGGGCTGCACTCCAGTGGGGACTGCAGCTTGTTATCCCAAAAAGTCACATGAGGCCAGCAGCATCTCAGCAGACAACAGGACAGGAAGCAGTCCAACTCAGCTACTCCATGGCACAGACTGGAGGGTAAGTATAGGACACAAAATGGACCTAATTGGTTCTTCTTCCATGAGGTCGCAAAGCCACACCTATTCTCCATAACCAGGTTGAACAAACATCATCAATTTATGTCTGTTTTCCTAGAGCGATTATTAATAGCACTTCCTTTCTCTCTGAATCATTTCCTCTGCCCTGGATTCATCTGACAGGAGTGGTTGTAAACGGAAAACTAAAGAAGCCAGGCCTGGTGGCACTCGTTTCTAGTCCAAGCCACTCAAGAGGCCAAAGGAGGAGGATTGTTTGAGCCCTGGAGTTCAAGGTCAGTCAGGGTAGCCTAGTGAGACTCACCTCAAAAATAAATAAAAAATTAAGGAGTAAGACGTATATTGTGATTTTATGGAAAAATTTGAAAACTCACCTGTTTTTAAGACTCTGTTATGTTTGTACATCCACAAAGAACATGTTTGGAAAGATCTTACTAACGGTATTTACCTGGGGGTAGGATGTGGATTTGGAAAGAATTCTAGGTGTTATTTTCATATGCATCATTTGCTAACCTAGGAATGTGTTTTTACAATTGGAAACACAATGTGTTCATTTTAGAAGATGAATTACAATGGCCACTTCATCCAGAATAAGGTATCATCTTGAAGAGGAGCCGGGAGGCAATGAAGTCTGAGAACTTGCACATTACTGCCACAAAGACTGAATGCTCGCCTTAACCTTGGAATGGTTTGTATTATTGCACACAGACCGTTTACCAGAGCATGCTAAACAGGGTTTGTTTGTTTTCCTATGACCCAGTGGGTGTAGGCTCATGAAGGAAAGCAGAACAGTAAGAAAGAAGCAAAGTAAATATTCTCTGTACCCATCTGGGAAGAACGTGAGGAGTTCTGTAACCATGCTACAGTTGAATTTTGACTACTGATTTTGAAAGACTGGTTACTCACTTCTTCCAATGGGCAGAAATTATACTCTCCTCTTGCCAGAGCATGGTCTGCATATTTCTCATTTCAAGGTTTCACTTTTGCTCCTCTCTCAGGGCTATAACCAATGAGGCAGGAGCTTCACACCCAATGTGAAAGCAGCGAGCATCCCTTTGCTGCAGGGAGCCCCAGGGAGGGGCCCTGTCTCTTCCAGTCTGGAAGGCCCGGAGAGGCTAGGGGTTGCTGAAATTATTCAGACTTTTTTTTTCTATCTTCTTTTTAATGAATGCCATAGTTCTCACAAAGAAAAAGAAAGAAAAAGAGTGTTGTTTTTTTTAATAACCTTAGAAGGATCACTGTGACTCTGTGCTCTGCCAAGCAACCCAGAAGCAGGGCTGCAGCCAGGCAAGGTTCCAGTCACTGGTCCAGGGTCTGGTCTTGAGTTGAGTGGCAGGGTCAGCTCAATGTTGCATTCGGGTTCCAGGGTGTATAAGAGAATACACTGTCCAGGTCTTGGGGTGCAGGAAAGTCAGCTTCCCACATGCTTGGGAGTCAGCTTCATTCACAGTTTGCTGCTGTGCTTAGCCCGAGGGCAGCATACTCCTCCAAGTGTTCCTCCAGGCAATGAGCCCCATATTTGGGCTGACACATCCTTCTGGCATCTCCAGCAGGCTGAACACCGCAGGCCACAGATCTGGCTTAGCCATGCTGTTCATGGGAACATTACCCATTGGCAAGCTCAGCAAGAAGCTGGGGTTTCTAAGGCAAGAGGAAAGAGATGTTCTTAAAATAGCAGAGCTACTGTACCCTGGTCATGGAAATGTCAGTGTCCTAGAATAGTCCCCTCTCTCCCCATTGCCATCAAAGTCACCCAAGGCTGGTCTCCACTTGTCAGTTTCTTAATGTTCTCCAGGCCCATGTAGACTACATAGAAAAGGCCCAGGCACTCAGCCAGACCAGTTTGTAGCTTTTCCTCAAAATCCCTGAACCCAACCCCTTCTTCTAACAGGCAGTCTTCTACAAGTCCTGGCAATTCCCATGCCCTGAAAACCTCCCTCAGTTTTTTGTCTGCAATGAGAGAGCAAGAGAAATACAAATGGTCCCCAGAGACCTTCTCCTAGAAATGCAGGAGAATCTGAGCAGCCAATCTTGATAAATCAGCCAGTTTCTCTACTGAACCCCATGGCTGGAAAAATTTTGTCATTTGCCATGTGTGTCATGACATGAAAAAAGTAGGACAACACTCATGTATTACTTCATAGCAAATGAAATCCCTTTGTGTTACTACTAGTACAAACCTTAGGGTGTTAATAAATACATGTGTTCATCAGCTTTTCATTGCTATGATAAAATTGCTGAGTCAACCTAAGGGATGTGGTATTTATTTTGGCTCAGTTTCAGAGGTTTTAATCTACTGTCACTTGGTTCTTGCCCTCCTAGACTCCTGGTGAGGAGGAACACCACAGAAGGGAGAGTGTGGTGGAACAAAGCTGCTTACCTCATTGTGGACAAGAGGCAACAAGAGCATGAGGAGGGGCAAGGGCCAAATATACCTTCAAATGTATATAATTGTTATGATTTATTGTCCTGTGGCCCCGCCAAGTCTCATGTAATCATGGCATGAACGCGGCTGAGTCTGGCATTCGTGATTGATTTGTTGCCTAGTGCTGGGATCAGCAATGTGAGTGCTGCACCCATCCAGGGGCAGAGCCGATATAGGGTGTAAGGGCAGGAAGAAGGCATGTTTTCCCATTCTTGCCGGTTCACCTTACTGCTGGCAGCCACGATGAATGTTGGCCCCGCCCCACCACCCTCCCTTGCAGGTAGCTGAATATGGACTGAAACCTCTAAGAACTGCAAGAAATAAACCTTTCCTTTCCTAATTTTGGGTGTCAGGTATTTTGTCTCAGCAACAAGTGAAAAGTAACTAAGACAGTGACCTTCCTCCAACAAGGCCCCATTCCTCTGGTCCCTAATACCTCTCAGTAGTGCCATCAGCTGGAGACCACACTTTCAGCATATGATCTTTGCGGGGGTGGATTTCAGATGCAAACCTTAATATCCTACTATTGCACCCAAATCCAAGAGCATTCTGATTCATATTTTCATTGTTTCATGGCAACAGGAAGATCCCAGAACCTTCTCTTTCTCTGACAGCTAGTGGTCCACAAAGCAAAGAATGAGGAAAGGCAGGGTCTACAGATGTTGGTGACTGGGGAAACTTTTTAAAAATGGACTCTTCTCAAGCACTCTGCATTCCTCTCTTCAGGAGCAAGATAAATATGCTTTTTACTGAAATTTTAGTATAGAGACAAGGAAAGTGAAATTTGTCCTTGTGGAGAACAAAAAATATTTTTTACATATGTGCTACACACTAGCGTAGCCTTACAATCTAACTTTGTGCCTACTCTGTGATGTGCCATGCTCTGTCAATTGCAAGGCACACATTTATCCACACACAATTTGGCATATCTGAAATTGAGGGCATCTTAAGATTAGCAGCCTTTTGTAATCATTACTTAATCATGATGTGCATTATTCTAAGCAGCTGTCATGATACAGTTGTCTTTGCCCCAAAATGCTTAAATATAAAAGTACCAGCACCACAACTTACGGTGACTTAAAAGAAAGTCCTAGAAGTAAAAGTATAATACACGTTTAAGTCATAGGAGCCAAATAATCATGAGAAGAAGGTAGGGGAAGTGGTGAACTAGATGTGTTTTGCTATGGTTTGTGTTTAGATGTTCCCCCAAAGCCTCATACAGTCATGGGTTGGACTTTTTGGAGGTAGCTGAATCCAGAGTTTGTGATTGATTCATGGCCCAATGCTGGGATTATGGGTGTGAGTGCTATACCACCTTGGGGTGGATAGCCTGCATATAGTATTAGGGAAAGAAAGAGGCGCTCTCTCTCTCTCTCTCTCTCTCTCTCTCTCTCTCTCTCTCTTTTCCCATGCCTGTCCCTGTCCCTGTCCCTCTCCTGCTCATTGCTTTTTTCATCTTTCAAGTCTGTGAATGCTTGCCCTGTGCCACCTTGCCTTGGAGTCAGCCAATTATGGACTAAAACTTCTACAAACTGTGAGCTACACAAACCCTTTCCCCTTTAAATTTGGGTGCCACATATTTTGTCTCATCAATGAGAGAAATGTAACTAAGACATGTTCCCCAACATTTCTGACAGAGGAGACAAGAATTGGCTATTCTACATACTTGTAAAACCAACGTAAGAACTAGAACCAATAGTATTGACTTTCTAGTGATTATCTTCAAAATGCTGTATCACCATTGTTTTTGATAGCAATGTCAAGAAAATATTCAAAACTTGAGAATAAGTCACAGAGATGGCAGCATATCCCTTTAATATCTTATAAACCACTTCAGTGTCTGATGAAATGCACATTTGCTTGATTTGCTATCTACCTCTGGGTAAAGGTTCACATGTTGTGAAGTTACATGTTAACTTACAAATTTTTGTCTGGTAAATGCAAATGATTTTTGTTTAACAGAAAAGGTAACTGCAAAGGTATGTCTTATTGCCCTATAGGACATGAACCAGTTTTATTTCTAACCTAAACTTATTCCAAAATAGTTTTTTCAATGCCCGTATGTCCCTTATTCCCTTAACTCTCCTCTGAGCTATATTTACCATTCTGCTGGTTCCCATTTACGTGTATGGATGTGTGTGTGTGTGTATGTGTGTGTGTGTGTGTGTGTGTGTGTGTGTGTGTGTGCATACTGTTTGTATCATTTCCTCTTACCTCTCCCTTCATGATCTTACTGTCCTGCCAGCCCATTGAAATGCTTGATGTCAGTATTGTTCAAAAGCACAAACAAAAATACTCTCAGAATCAGGCTACAAGTTAAGTAAATCTATTGACAAATCACCCATAACAGCTTTTAAATGTTTACAGCCTTTACCACAGAAACAAAGTGCATTGTTGTTCAGATTTCTGAAGCTGGTTCCACCAGTTTCTCTGGGCTGAAGGGCCAAGCCCTGAGACAGCATCTGCCTTCCAGCCTAGCCTGCCCTCTGGGCTTCCTTCCCAGCCCATTTATTGTAAAATGAACCCAGGACTTTACATTGTCCATCCTCTGCATGATGAGAAAACACTAGGTGCAGCAATAAGAGCAGTAGGTGAAATGGTGTTTCCCAGTTGGGGGGAAAGAATGATAAAAGGAGTTGCACTCATGGCTCATAGGTTCAGAATTCTTTCCAAACTTCCTTATTTCTTTGACCTTTTATTATTCCTTTTATTTACCTGAGTTTACCAGTTGTACTCTTTCTCTGCTCCTTATCTTGTTAAACTTCCCACTCTCAACCATGAGGAAATATGTAAGGACACAAATCCACCCAAATTCCAGTGCTATTGGAGGTGGAAAATAACTGATATTGAGGTTAAAAATAAATAGCAGAAATTTCAGTCTCTCCCTTTCTCCCCTCTCTGTCTCTCTCACTCTCTCCTTCTTTTATCATCCACTCCTTTTTTCTATTCTCTTTCCTTTGTCTCTGTTCCATCATATTAAATCTGCTCCATTAAAAGATTTCTTTGTGATTAATTTTGCTACTTAATTTTCTAATATTAATTCTTGACTTTTAAGGGGACATTCACCATTTTGTGTGATACTTATGTTGGATTTTATTGAACAACTGCAAAGCATGCTCCTAAGATTAAAGGTACCAAATTAATAGTCATATCTAGAAGACATCTCTGAGGAATAGACATTTCCTAGGGAAGCCTCCATACCTGTGATAAGGCTACCTATCATAAGCAATTTACAAGCA
>RJWM01034978.1:0-19273 GCA_004363535.1 Dasyprocta punctata | reverse complement strand
TTTTCCTTTTTTAACTTTTGTTCCTCTGGGTATTTTCAAAGGAACTATTCTGGGCTGAACACTTCTTTCTTCTGCTGCATTTAGTCTGCTATTGAACTTCTCCATTTAATTTTTTGGTTCAGTCATTATATATTCTTCAGGCCCATAATATCTATGCAGGTTTTTTTGTTTGTTTGTTTGTTTCTATGTCCTAACTGAATTTCCCATTTATTTGTGCATGGTTTTTCCCTGATTTTTTTGTTTAGTTTTCTACTGTATTCTCTTTTAACTCAGGATGCTTTCCTAAGGTGATTATTTGGACTCCTTCAAATAACTTATAGATTTCAATTTCTTTAGTCTCAGTTTCTGCAGCTTTATTTTATTCCTTTGGTAGTAACATGCTTCACTAGTTCTTCATGATCCTTGTAGTCTTGTCTACTCGTCTGAAGAAACTGTCATGTTTTTCAGTTTCCCAGCCTGCTTTCAGTGGGAAGGCCCTCTACCACTCATGCCAGCCAAATGTTCTCGGTGGGCCAGCTGGCAGGGTCCTCAGACAAGCTTAGTCTTAGGGTTCACTGCGGGGCAGGCCTGTTGCAAGGTCTGCAGCAAACTGTGCATATATATGTGCTGGTTGTTAAGAGGCTCCATTCTTTTAATTCTTCTTAGCTATGCCCAAAGTGACCTAGACATATTGGTTCTCTCAGCACTCTGAGGGATGGACAACCTAAATAAGCTTCTTGAGTAGATCCCCAGAAGCCTAGAACCATCAGAATCTAACTTTGCTCTGCCCTCCTAACAGGATCTTTCTTGCTACTGGTCTGTGTCGGCCTGTGGGAGAGGTCATGTAGGTAAAGTAAAACCATATTTCTTACACTTTTCAATTCGGATTTTAGAATTTCTGAGCTCTAAGCTATAACCTGTACTCTAGGATTCTCATAAGAATATTTTCTAACCAGGCATACAGCTCAGTGGTACAGCACCTGCCTGGTAAATACGAGGTCCTGAGTACCACAAAAAAAAAAAATTTTTTTTTCATCTTACTCCTCTCTTGTTCTTTCTTAAATCTGCACTGTTTTTAGCATTTATGAAAAACTTTCATTACTTCTCCAAAAATAACAGCAAACCTGTCTTTCCTCTTCTTAGATTTAAAAACTAACACATTCATATTCCAAACTTGATGTCTTTCTCCACTCCTGTCTTCTACCATGTCTTACTAGCTATAGGTACTCCACTATGAGATCTTATTTTCCTTTTTCCCACTTCTATACATTCTAATTGATTTTATATCACTTTTTAAAGTTTCCTAATTCTTAGAGATATTACAGTCTTATTTTTAAAGATATTTCAATCTTATACTTTATTTTTTAAACATAACAATGAACATAATTTGTGTTGGCTAAATTCAACATAAAATACCTTTGTGAGTTTGTTTTGTTTTCCACTGTTTCTATGGTTTCTTATTAATGTTGCTTGTGTATCTTGTTTGTTTGAGTGCCTGACTCTCTTTGACTGGTTAAGATGGTCTGTTCTTTTCATTTTTCTTAGCTATGCATAAGTGATCTAAACATACTGATTTTCTCAGCATTTTGAGGGTTATATAACCTAATAAGATTCTTGAGTAGATCCCCAGAAGCCTAGTCATAGATAATTATTCCTATGAATCATTTGAGCCTAGAATGAATGTTTCTTTCTCCACTAGTTATATGTACCTGTGAAATGCCTGGGTGAAATGGTCAGCAACTGTATTAGATCATGGTTGACTTAAGATTCCAGGGCCATAAAGACTACATGAACTTAGGCCATAGGACCTCACAAGAGATTGCGTAGTTTTACACTGAGGACATATTATTTAGGTCCACATTATACTATGGAGAGAATTTCCTATTTGTATCCTCTTACTGCGCACATCTTGGAGTTTAATTTCAATCCTCTTCATATAATAAGGTCATGAATAATAAAGTTCTAGCCTCCTCATATCAGCATAAGCTCTCTGGACAAAAGGAGTTTCCATGCCAATTACTTTTCTTGGTTACCATTTCACTTTAATTTTGAACAATTTTTTTTTTACTCTTATTAGTTCTATATTTAAAAGATTGTTTTCTGGTTTGTCAACAATTTTTAGCTGTTTTTAGAGGGAGAGTTGGTCTAAATTATCTACTCAGTCATTATCAGAAACTAGAAGGCCAGGCCAAGGGATAGTTATTAGTGTTTTATGTAACAAGTATTTATTGAACACCAGGTCTTTACTATGCATTGTTTTGGGCATATGGCAATTTGGAGCCAATCCATGAAAAAGTTTATAGGATAGGTTCATTTTGCAACTCAGGCACCTCTTTCTCCCATTGAAATAAATGATCTCAAAAGAAAACACAAAGATCAGAAGACGAGTAGAGTAATATTAAAAAGCATAGGTTTTGAAATTCTTTTTCTACTCTTACTAATGATTTGACTATGGCAAGTTGTTTATTATCTCTACCTCAAGATCTTCACTTATAAAATGGAGATAATTGTAACAATTATCTTATTAGGTTACTGTGAAGATTAAATTAATTAAAACATATAAAGCTCTTGAAACATACCTAAATAAGTTCAAAATAATGTTAGCTATTTTTATTTTATATATATATATATATTTATCAATCAAAAATTTGGCAGTATTCTTGTTTTAAATCTTTTAAACACCAACAAATTTTTGAAAGTCAATGATTTTGTGTAGCCTGAAGCAGTGTACACTCTAGGAATGAATCAGTGAGTGTGTATATTGTTTTCTACCCCTTATCATCAGGCAATAGGGTTCACCTGGTTCAAACTAAATATACCAAATTCTTTTTATTATGTTCTTGTTTAGACCATGGGTACAACAGGTTGAATAATCATACTAATTAATTCATAACACAGGTGTCAAGGGTTAAGTAATCATACTAATTAGTTCCTCATTGGTCCATTGCAAGGTCCCTCTTGTTTTATTTATTTGTGTAATTCCTGTAATCACCCTTTCAAAATTCCATTCTTCCTCCCCAAAGCAACTGCATTCTTGGGTTTTGTCATCTTAATTTGGGAGAATACTTACAAAATATTTGACAGTACCTTTGTAATGTGTTGTGCTAAATTTGTGTTTCTTTAAGTAAATTCCAAAATGTACATCCAAAGCTCTGTACAAAGGCATGCACAACAAATACTTAACTACAACCTCACAAACATGAAAGTCAATTTTGCCAGAAAATTCAGAATTTTTTTTATTTCTCCATCTCTCTTGGCTCCCTAATCAAACCCTGCCAATTCTACCATAGAAATGTCTATAAATTATATAATTCTTTCTCTCACACCCACAGCTACAAAATTATTTTAAAACCATAAACTTATTTTCTTACAAAATAAGCACCATGGCTTACTCCTGCCAAGTCTAATCCCCATACTACAGCCACAGTAATTTCTCTAAGTAAAATTAATTAAAAATAGATTGATTCTAACATGATCAGTAACTTTCGGTAACCCCCACTGCCGGCAGAACCAATTCTAAACTGTAGGTGTGACCTTACAACTGCTTGACACTCTCGCCCCAGGCTAGGCCACTTACCCCTTTCTTTCCCAACACCTCCTCCGCTGAAGGACATGCAGAACCCTGAGGTGTAGGGCATTTCTGTGCAGCAGTGACTGCACTCACACTATTCCCTCTACTTAGAAGGCTTTTCTTACCTGTACACCAGGTGAATATTTTCCTTAACATTTAAAAAGTAGTGTCTTCAATGAAATGCAAAAACCTCTAGCCACCACCGACACTACCACTATCACCACCCAGAAGACAGAGTTCTTATCTCTGTGTCTCCTCAGAATTGTACACAGACCATTATTACCCCAAATTTCATATTATAGAGGCACGATGGTGATACACACTGAATTAGGTCACCCCAGAAATTTTCACGCATTGAAGTCCTAATCGTCTTTGTCTCAGAATGTTGTCATGTCTGAAGATGAGGTCTTTAAAGAGGGAAAAAAATTAAAGTGAGATCATAAGCATGGTCCCCTTTGTAGTATGTAGTATACTACACGGTAGTACAAGAAATTTGGACAGTTATATACAAAATGAATTCTACTTACAAACTCCTTCTGACTACCTTCAGACAGTCTCTCTCCCTCTCTAACTTTCTCATGGATTTTGTTTTTCTGGAGAATCCATATGGATTCAAACTACATCTGTCTCATCCATTCAATATCAAGTTCCCAAGATCAGAACTACATCTGATGAAATAAGGTAGTATAAAATGACTGTGTGTGTGTGTGCGTGTGTGTGTGTGTGTGTGTGTGTTAAACTGTATCTCAGGTATTATCCTAAAGTATCATGTAACAATATTATAATAAATTATAATCATGTATAATTTAATTTACTCAGTATAATAAACTCATGAAATATCTCAATTTATTTGTTAAGTAACTTATACAAGGGTATACATCTAGTAAATGGCAGTAATAGATTTTGAAACAAAGCAATCGAGCTTGAGATCCTCTTCTTACCACTATGTTAGATATAAAACATTACAGAAATAATTAATACTATCTTAAGTTTAAAAATGAAACATGTTATGTGACTCAGTGCTTGGCCCAATGTAGATTTTCAACATCTATTTACTGAATAAATGAGTGAATGAATAACATTAACAAATATCTAATTATATATTGGTAATACATGTATTTTAAAATATATATTTACTTATACTTGGCAAGTATGCCATTTGGCAAGTGTTGCTCTGTTTCAGAAGCCAACATTCCCAGCATGATTTATTCATCTGCTCAATATTATATGGTGAGAGGAGAATAGTGAATTGCCGCACCCTTCCCTACTCATGTTCTGTTGACAAGGTCCAAACACGGAAGAGGATAGATCCGTGTTCTGTTGACAAGGTCCAAACATGGAGGACATCTTCTAAGAAAAGGCTGCAGCATAAAAATTGGCTTTGTGGGAATGAGTTAATGCTTCTTGGGAACTATTGTGTTAACTTATGTTCTGACACAGTTCAGAGAATTTCTTCCTTTCTTTCTTTCCCATGCACAAAATTAGTAAACAAAGTGTAGAAACTCCCTAAGAACAAGGGATAGTTTATAAAATGTTTTTCTACAATTAATGGTGTAATTGTCTCACATTCAGTTGGACCAATGAGATCAAGGTCAGATCCAAAGTCTGGGAGCCTTTAACGATAATAATAATGACCAGCTGTCTGGGGCTGTCTGGGAACCTCCATACAGAGAGGTCAATATGCTACTATGTTTTGAAGAAGACAGGGTAGATAGCACATCCTTGCAGCTACAAGAACATCACAGGGGGATAGGGGAGCTAAATTAGGGCTAAATATAATCTTGTGTTTTGCAGGCTTTTAGATAGGCTAGCACAATGGAGCATTTATTAGTAGCAAAAACACACTTCAAGGTCTTTACCTAAATTTAAACTTTCTACCTATGCTGATGAATCATGTAACTATAGAAACCATGTAATCATAGAAACACCTGTTGGCTTCATGCCTTTTATCTAAACTTTCAACCCTGGCCAAAAAAGAAAGTATATAATATTCTGTTAGAGCTTACAATAAACGAAGCAGATTCACACAGTCTCTGAGCTGTTTGTGTGTCTGTTTTCCACGCGCCAACACGCAGTCCACCTTCAGGAACTCTGTGGACCTAGCCTGGCTGGTCCGCAGCAGTGAATGTGAAAAGTGATTTATGCGTATCAAATGGTAGTATATCCTTTAACTAGTTTCCTTAAGAACAGGATATTCCATTAAATTATTTCTTATATACCTAGTCAATGAAGTAAATCAGGATCTTATAAAAGACTCTACTTTAATCAAGAAGAACTAAATTATACAAGATTTATCACATGATCACTACTGATTTTATTCTGCAATGATATACAACTTTGTCTTTATGAGTTTTATAATGTATTATCAGTTTTACAAGTTGCAGTGAATGAATATGTATTTATTTTGTGTCCAGAGATTTGTTAAAAATTCTAAAATGAAGTCTTTTTTAATTTATCACTATCTTTTTGTTTGTTTTTTTAAAAGGCAAAACAGAGAAAAAGGTAGTTGAAGTTTTATCTTGGCAAATCTTTTTTTAGCTGTCTTAAGTCTGAATACACTAAAGCTGTAAAGTAACAAAAATTATAAAACTAACATTGAAATAATTTAGTATGCTATTTAAATTTTTTCTAAAGGTTACTCACAGAAACAAGAAACAATGCATCATTGATCCTTGTCACATACTGTAAAGCTGTCACACAGATACAGTGGCTAGTACTAAATTAGAAGGAAAGCAAACAAAAGTGTTTTGACTCACTTGCTTTTCTACTTCAACTTTCCATTTCGCTCATTGTCTGCACACTGATTATCCAGGCCTGGTGACAACTTGAACAAATTGTCTTTTACTGTTCTTTTGATTTTTACAATAACATGTTAATTGCAACCCTGAGCTTTTCTTCTGCCCTATTGATTACATAATCACCTTTGCCAATTGATGTCTCCCAAAATACCAAAAAAAGCTCAGTAAAATTAAAATACAAAATGAAATCTTTTCCTAACCACCCTCCTCCATGTAAATATAGTCCCAAAGCATCTGTAAATTCAGATTATTGACAGAGTACAGAGTCTAGTTTTTAAAACTATACTAAAAAATTGGAAAAACAATCATTTTTATCTATCAAGCACTCCTTCCAAAACCTGTAGTGTTTTAGACTAGATTTTCCTTTCCTAATCCACTAATGCCCATGGACTGGATTTGACACGAGGAATTAACAGAGATCATTATAATATAGAAAGCATCAGCTGCATGTTCAACTCTCTGACAGTGATGCAGTTACACGAAACAAAGAAAGTGCAACTTAGTAATTTTATCTTTCACCTTGAAATGGATATCTTGTTATTTATTTTTGTCAAGGTAAGTATATAAGATGTTTGTCACTTATGTTACTTAAATAACAATATAGTACTACCATGCATATAGAATTTTAGTAGCTAAGAAAAATTTATACACAGTTGACAGTATTACTGTATTACAATATAGTATATTAATAATGTACAGTAATCTCCCATAAGAACCTTCACCGAGCAATGTTTTTTACCTAGACTCTATTAACATCTAGAAATCAAGCAACTACTAAAGGATCTTTGAAGGAACACAGTAAGTGTCACATCTTTTGCGTGTATTCGATATACTTATCAAATACAAATATCCCTTAGTCTTGTTTAAAACATGTTTTCACACTCAGTTATTAAATTTTCAACCTCAGAGCCAATTACAATCAACAAACAAGCTACATGCAGGGATGCTTAGGAGGTATAAGAAATCATGTAATAATGAAAAACTGCTATACTTTATAACCCTTCGATGATATACTTACATAAAAAACTAAAATTTTTGCTACCCTATGCAGATATCTATATGTATATTGGATAGAATATGGAATGTATTACAGATTTTTACAGGATAAAATGTTTTCTTTAAAGCCTCAAAATCACTCAAAGTACTATTTACTTGTTTGCTCCATTGTGTACCTTAGAAACAACCTCTTATTTGGGCTAAAGTTTTTGTTGGAATAATCTAATGTTGGAAATTTGTCTTCAATTTATCAATATTTATGCATTTTCCATTGATGTTCACTATTTCAATTACTGACCCTATATAACAAACCAACACAAAACAAAGTAGTTTCAAACATCATATTTGTAAGATTTAAACAGTGGATTTAGCATCACCATTCCACTTACTTTGTTTAAATCACTGAAGTTGTCTACTGCAGTGTATATAAGCAACATTAAATGGATAAAATCTGGCAATTTGTACACAAGCAAATACCTTTACTTTACCTGTGTCTATAATTGGGCCAAAAGGAATTTGAAGGATCTGAATTACCAGAGAGAGAGATAGATAAATAAATATATATAGATATAGATACAGATATAGATATTGCTGTCTACTTACAAGTGTCAATTCCTCCATCAGGAAAAGAGTAGCTAACATATTTTATATGGTAGGGCAATACTATGAAAATCATCAGGAAAGTATAGTGAATTGGATCATTTATCAAAATAACTCATAATAATGCTATACCAGACCTGTACTTGATACACACATGTAACTTACTACCCATCTCTGGCCACCAGAGAATGCACAGAAAAGTATTTTGAAAAGTACTTACCATTTATTCAAAGTGTTTTGAAGAATGAGAAGAGCTAAATTCCTAGGCAGACAATACATACTTTAAGCCAAGCAGACTTAAAAGTCACAAAGGGTTACTTTGTGATTTGATTACTAAAAGAAAAATAATAATCAAGAATTAATTTTTCAATTAGTTTTTTATGTACACTAGTGCATGGCAGTATTTGAGATCTATAATAATGCATATAAATTACTGCTCATAATGAAAATGGAACAAGCAGATTTTTGTTAGTTCTGACTTACTATTTATTTCTCACAAAACAAAACCATCAACCAAGTAAATATGTATTACAGTTTGAAACTTTAAATTATAAAACTGACTCCAGAGAAATTAAGAAATGTAACATTTATCTTTTTAAGTAGCACTTTCACTTGGTAAGTATAAGCCAGTTATTTTCCTGCTAATAGTGATATATATTACTTTATGGATAATGTACTAGATAATGCTAGAATAATCAGGTCAAAAAGTTTCAGATTATTAACATAGTTAAATCTTCAACACTATTCGTTAGTTTTCTTCAGTAATAAAAATCATATTATCCCTGTAGCTAGAAAATTAAAAATTAAGATCACAATGAGATAGCCCTACACATTTACTACAATGATAAAAATATTATTGAAAATAATACAGGTAACACAAAGTGCTGGCCAATATTCAGTGCCATTCAAACTCATCATTTTTAGTAGGAGAGAAAATGATACATATTGGGAAAAGCTTTGGAAGCCTCTTAGTCATTAGCCACATGATCCAAAAATTTGACAACTTGTTATTTTCCCAAAAGAAATGAGATCATTTGTCAGACTGACGAGCTGATATTACATGTGGTGTAACTGGGTAACAGATGTGGTTTGTGTCAGACACCATAGCATAATACAATATGCATAGACATTTCACATATCCCTTTCCTCACATAGTGACTATATTTTATGGTGAGAACACTTAGTACTTTTCAAGAAAATAAAGACTATTATTAAACATACAAAACATGTTGTATATTACGTATCTTGTACTTATTTTTCCTAACTAAAAATTTGCATTTTTTGACAAAGATCTCAAATTCCTGCACCACCACAAGTCTAAATCCAGCACTTGATAACTTCCATACTACATTCCTTCTATAATTTCAGCTCTTAAATATTCCACATATAAATGTTTTCATAGTATTTGTTTTTCTGTACCTGGTTTCATTCATTTTATTTATATCTCATTATCTTTATGGTCAAATAATATTCCACTGTGTGCATATATCACATTATTTTATCCACTGATGCACTGGTTAACAGTTAAATTGATTTTGTACATTGGATATTGTAAATAGTGCTGCAATGAACTCAGGAGATGTACTAATTTCATTTGCTTTGAATACATACTCAGTGATGAGATAACTGGATCATTTTGTACTTAACTTTTTTGTTTGTTTGTTTGTTTGTTTGTTTTTTAAGGCAGGATCGCACTATGTAGCTCAGGCCGATCTTGCGCTCGCGTTGTAGCCCAAGCCGGGCCTCGAACTCACAACGCTCCGCCTACCTCAGTCTCTCGTGTGCTGGGATTAAAGGCGTGCGCCACCACGCCCGTCTTCATTTTGTACTTCTATTTGTAGTTTGTGGGGGTTTTTTGAGGAACCTCCTTAGTGCTATATATAGTGACTACATTAATTTACATTCTAAGTAATAATACATTTTTCTCATCATCTTTGTTAAATTTGTTGTCTCTCTCTCCCTTTCTCTCTCTCCTTTTCTCTCTCTCTCTCATTTTCTCTCTCTCCCTTTCTCTCACTCTCCTTTTCTCTCTCTCTCTCTCTCTCTCTCTCTCTCTCTCTCTCTAGGGTCTGCCTCTGTAATTCCCTATGGGCTTTAACTCACTATGTACCCTACACTGGCCTTTAAACTTGCAGCAGTTCTGTCTGAACCTCACCAAGTGCAGGAATTATAAGAGGGAGCCACCACATCCAGCTTTTAAACTTGTAACTTCTAGTTTTTTTGATAGTAGCCAACCTAACAAGTGTAAGGTAACATCTCATTATGGTTTTTGATTTGTATTTGCCTGATAATAACATTAAGCATTTAAAAATATGCCTGTTAGCCTCTTCTCTTGAAATATATTTATTCATTGCCTATTTTTAAAAACTGGTTTATTAGCCAGGCATGGTGGCACATGCCTTTAATCCCAGCACTTGGGAGGCTGAGGTAGGAGGAGCGTTGTGAGTTCGAGGCCAGTTTGGGCTACAACGCGAGCACAAGGCTGGCCTGAGCTATATAGTGTGACTCTGCCTCAAAACACTAGGGCTGGGAGTTTGGCTCAGTGGTTTAAGCGCCTGTCTGGCAGGTACAGAGCTGTGAGTTTGATCCCCAGTGCCACAAAAAATGAAAGGAAAAAAAAACTGTTTTATTGTTTTCTCACTATTGCATTTCTTATATATTTTAGATAGTAACAATTTATCAGTTATGGTTTGAAAATATTCTATATCATTCCATAGAGCTGTCTCTTTACTCTGGTGACTATTTCCTTTACTATGTAGAAGCTTTTTAGTTTGATATAACCTCATATATCTAATTTTGCTTTTCCTGTGTGTTCTTGTAGTGTTGTATAAAAAAAAATTGCTCAGACAGATTTCATGGTACTTTCCCCTATGCATTCTTTTAGAAATTTTAAAGCTTTTATTTAAGCCTATGATTCATTTTGAGGATTTTTACATGTGATATGAAATGAGTATAATTTCATTCCTCTACATATAAGTATCTTGTTTCCCCAGAAACATTTTTTGAAAAGACTACCCTTTCCCTTTTATGTGTTTTTGGTAACTTTGTCAAAAATAAGTTGACCATAATAATGTGGATTTTTTGTTGGCTCTCCATTTTTTCCCATTAGTCTGTGTATATTTCTACACTAGTATCATACTGTTTTGATCAAGGTAGCATTATATTACAGAAAATCAGGTGGCATGGTGACTTCAGCTGATTACTAGCTTAAAAAGAAGAAAAAGAAAAAAAGAAGAAAGGCAAGAAAACAAAAGAAAAACCTTAAAAGTTTATAGAAATAAAATGAATCACTGGATTATTTTGTCACCATACCCTATACCATGGAGCCATGCACCATGAGCTCAAGCTCAGCTATCAGAGGAGAGACCCAAATTCTATACAAAGTGTATGTGCAAGGCCCTGTGTTCAGTCCTCAACACAGAAAAAAAAAATGGTGATCACCTGTCTCACACTTCACATATGCTTAGAGGTGGCATAAAGGTTAGGCAAGGGTTGATTTCTTAATGAAATAGCTGTTCAAAACATTTCTCAAGATAGCCTGAAAAGTAGAAAATATAATACTATAAACCATATGATAAGCATACTCTTGCTGCCCAACACTTAGACTTCTACTGTATTCTCTTCTCAGTCAGGCATGGTATTTTTTTATCTGTGGAAAACAATGGAAAGATCCTGAAAGAGGGCCTGGGTTGAACTGCTACTATGTCAGAATTGGATTTTCTCAGTTTCTCACTATGTACGCTTCTTGCTGAGATGGACTTCATCTATTAGGGTTAATGGAGGCACTAACCCCTCAGGGGGGCACTGAAAGAGCAGTCACCATGATGAACACTGAGACTGGTAAAACACTGCAAGTGAAAGCTGGTATTTCTTGGAATGTCAGATGCAAAATTTAGGCCATCATTTCAAAACATTTAGCCCTCTTTACCTCAATTACACACATTAATTAACAAGATTGTGTAATTGTTAAAGGGACTTTTCTGGGTCCCTTATTGTAAACACAAAATTTTAGGTATTTAAAGAGGTATCTGTATCCCTGGATACCATGGTAGAGTGTAACTGAAATTCTCTGGCATTATTGAGCATCCTATTTCCACACTTCTGGAAGAAGAGAGTCCTCATTTTGAGGTGCATGTTACATAATTAGTCTCAGTGCTTCTCCTACTTTCAGCCACATCTTTCCAGCCCCAGGCTTTGTGGATGTTTGCTCCCATAGCGGAAGCTACCACCTGTATTAAGTTATTTTCTTTTCATAAGTAGATGTTCTCCCCTACTCTTTTGACACATTCATTCAACAAATAAATTCAATGAGCTCCTAATTTTTGCCAGACAGTTTAAAAACTTTCTAGCAGCTAATAAGACCAGTGTTGTCTCTACTCTCATTGACTTTGAGTTTTGAGAAATGCCTGTTCTTCACTTCCCCCCTTACCTCTGTTGCCTTGACAGGCCAGTGCTCTGAATGAATAATGTTCAGCACCACTCTTACTTTAATACACACACCATTACAACATGTCATCAAAACTGGTCACACATTTTGCCTCAGTTCAAGTAGCTATAAAATAAAAGTGTTTTGTATCACTGTTTTTACTTTCTCTTTACTTCTCTGTAGCACTTATTAATATTGGCCATTTCAGAATTTTAAAATTTCCACTTGATTCCTGTGATACCATCTCTTAATTACTTTCACTGCTAAGACAAAATACCTGACACCTGAAATTAAAGGATGGCTTAGTTACTTTTCTCTCATTGCTGAGACAAAATACCCAACACCCAAAATTAAAGAGGAAAGGTTTATTTGGCTCACAGTGTGTTGAGGTTTCAGTCCATATCAGCTGACTCCAAGGCAAGGTGGTGTGGCTGAGGGGCAACTGTTTATGGCAGCAAAAGATACCAAAAAGCAACAAGAGCAAAAAGGGAGAAAGCAAAGCTCTTTTCCTCCCCTATATTGTATGCAGGCTACCACCCTGGGCTGGGTGTAGTACTCACACCCCCAATCCCAACACTAGACAATGAACCAATCACAAACTCTAGATTCACCTGCCTCCAAAATACTCACCCTCATGACCACATAAGGCTTTTCACACACTGGCATGGGGGATCCAAACACAAACCATAACAAAGCAGGGAAAAGTTTATTTAGCTAGCTAACAGTTTGCAGATGTGTCAGTCCACAATCAGCTGGCTCCAAGCAGCATGGCTTGGCAGAGGGGCAACAGTTCATGGCGGCAGAAGACAGCAAAAGCAAGCAAGGAAAGAGGAAAAAAAAGCCTCTTTGTGTCCCTTAAATTGTATGAAGTCTACCAGGATTGAAGCAGTGCCAATCCAATCAGTGGACTGATCCAGCCACCTCTGACCCTTAATCCCAGTACCCTTAATAATAGCATTGCACCATAAATCAATCACACACTCTAGATTCAGCCACGTCCATAAAAGCACCATCTAACATTGTACAAGGCTTTAGGAAAACATGTAGACACAAACCATAATGACATCTTTTCCTGTTTTTCTCTTGTCTCGTTGGTTACACATTCTTGGTATTCCTTCTGGTCTCTCTTTTCTGAAGGGAATACTTTGTTAGTAGCTTTAAATTCTATAGTTCTATTAGTACATGTTTGCAGTACATAATGATTACATTTATTATAGGAGGTTGGTACATATACATAACACCTCTTAGTTTTTTCATTCCCTTTCCATTTCCTCCCTCTGTGTCACTCCATCTCTCAGTCCCATTCCCTCTTGAAAAAGATCTATTTCCCTATTTCTTATTATCTATCTTTTTAAGCTCTTTATTTATATTTTTGGTTTCTCATTCTATCCCTTACATAACAGTATGTGTTGGGATCTATTTCTGGACTAATTTTATTCACTATTTGCAAATCATCTTTATCTTTCTTTTTTAATTTTATAAAAAATAAAAAGAGAATAAAAGCAAGAAAAATAAAACAGAATAAAGCCAATCAAAACAAATTCGTGCAAGTGATATGGGATTTCAAAACAATAGGAAATCAATAATGGTTACCATAATGCCTCTTGCTGTCTTCAAAATAACTGTCCATACCTTCAGACATAGTAAAATCAAAACAGAAACAGAAAAGAACCAATAAATGCAAAACAATGAATGTAATAAAGGACTTCAGAACAACATAATAGTAAATCCAAAATGGCTACCATAATATATCTTGTTATCTTTGAAATAACTGCCCATGCCATCAGATATAATAAAAGCAAACAAAACAAGACAGAATAAAACCCAACCCAGTAAAACAATGAAAATGACACAGGACTTCAAAACAAAATAATAGGGAATTAACAATGGCTACCACCTTCAGAAGGAGATCACCCAGAGATGCTACATTGCATGTTGTTATCCTCTGAATAGATGATCAGACAACCAGCTTTAGCCCTACAAAGTCAGCGAAACACTAGACACTACAAACATTAAATTGTATTTTACTTCAGTAGCTAGCATCGCAGTGTGTGTTTCTCCAGATCAGTCATTCACTTATGGCAGGGGTTAGGGGAGTGGCTCTTCTTTTTCCCCAGCCCATGCACCAGAAGGGGCTGGCATCTGGCTCTCCCACGAGAGGCCTGCACATGGTACAAATTCACAGGGAGGGCTTGCTTCTTGGTAACTTCTTGTTCTCTTCCTCTGCAGTCTGCGAATGGTGCTGACTCATGGGAAAAAGCTGGTATCTGACTGTCCCCTCAGCGGCCCATGCATGGTGCTGATTTGCAGGGCTCATCTTTACCTTTCGACTACAACTATATATATTGAAAGACCCCCAATATATACCTTGGGCTTCAATTTATGCTGAATTACAAACTTGAATTTTGCAAAAGTTGCTCGTGCAACCAACTTAACTACAACATGCCTTATCTTCTTTCTCCTTTACACCTCTCATCTGGCATATATATAAAAGATATCTCTGATGTGCAAAAGAGAGTAAGAATTAACTAGTGCTTTAGTTTAAATAGTATGTTTCAAGGACATGTCAAGGACATATCAAAATTCACACAGAGGATCAAACAACAACTTTCAATATGCAAATACGTTCTAACAACCTCACAGTTTACCTCAATCTCTAATTCTACTCCCCTCTCTCTGCATCCCTTTTCCCACTCCCACAAGTCTCCCTCCAAATTCCCTCAACACCAGTCCCTTACTCAAGCAGTATTAATAATTCCAACACAATCTAACCTCCTGTTTGTTTTTCACCTATTAATAATTTCCTCTCTCACTTTCTTCTTACTCTCCCTCCTCCTTTTCTGCTTCTTTTTACTTCTGCCTCTTTCCACATCACAGTCTAACTGCTGACAGCAGGATATTTCTGGCTATAAGTGGCACTGATAAAAGGGTAAAATTGTTAATACAAGTTTTAGTGTACATGGATGATACATGGCTACAGCTGTTGACGTTGTTATTAACTATAGGCACTCTCCCATTATAATACAGTGACTGGGTCCAATTCTATTAAACTGAGTAACTCCAAAAGGAGATACTACCAGGAAGAAAAGAAAGCCAAGATCACATTTCTAGAGAGCAGACACTTGCCACTGAGTCTTTCCATTCTAGTTGATCCTCAACCCTCATCACAAAATGAACAAGATGAAGAAAGAGATGGAGGAGAAAAAAGGAGAAAGAGAGGAAGAGGAGGAAGCAAACAAACCAAGGAAACAAACTGCCAACTTCCTCAAAGCAGATCCAAGGGGCATTGATGGAGAGGAACTCAACCACCAAACATCTAAGTTAGGTGAAATACTCAAAGAAGAAAAAAAGCTTAGCAAACTCATAGATGATATAATGGAACATATACTGGACTTAAACAAGTTGACCAATGAGCTTAAAAAAATTAGAAGAGCTGATCAAAGCTATTTTAAATATGAATGAAAATTTTAGCAACAAATTGAGAGTCCACAAAAAGGTAAAAGACAGAAATCTAGGATATAATATAAAGAATTTTATTGATAGTAAGGGCAGCAAAAGTGAACAAGCAATTGTGAGGAGAGGGTATCAGATGAGAAGATAGGTCTGATACACATGACCATATGCTGAGAGATAACTTACAAAGAACAAGAGAGCAAGGAAAATTGATCCAAAAGCTGCTAAATAACACAAAGAAGACTAACTTAAGACTAACTGGACTTACATAAAAGTCACAAGACAATGATATGGACTAACACATCTGTTCACAAAATCACAGAAAAAGCCTTTCCAAGTATGAGTAAAGAATTTAGTATTCATGAAAGTGAGCTGTATGGTACCCCCAAAAAGCCATGACCACAGAAGAGCTTCTCCAAAACACATTACAGTAAAAATGCCAGAAGTCTAAGGCAAAGACAGAATCTTAAAGGCTGTTAAAGAAAAGCCACAAATCACTTATAATGGTAAAGCAATGGAATTATAGTAGATTACTCAATATAAATCTTAAAAGCTTAGAGAACTTAGAGTGAAGTGTTTCAAGCCCTAAAATAAAATCAATTTTAAACTCATGTTAATACATTCTACAAATTTATCTTTTAAAATTGATGGATAAACATGGATATTTCATGACAAAGAACTGTTTAAGAAATTCATGACCACAAAACCCACACTCCAAAATATTGTCAAGGATATTCTGGACAGAAATAATGAAGCCAACAATGCCAAAGAGACTTGATGGAATGAAGAATTCAAGCAGAATTAGTTAAATGAAAGTAGAAAATAAAAGAACAATAACCAAAAAAAAAAGAGAGAGAGAGAGAGAGAAATGACAGGAATAAGTCAACATTTTTGACACTCAAAATAAATGCCTCAGATTCCTACTCAAAAGACACAGGTTTTCAGACTAGATAAAAAAAAAACAATGATATGTGTGGCATACAAAAAGCAAAATTAATCCAAAAAGAATTCCTACTTTAAAAATCAAAGGATGGAAAACAGCATTCTATGTAATGAGAGTCCAAAAGCATGCAGGTGTAGTTACTCTGCTTTTAGCAAAGTGAACTTTAAGCTAAAACTGATCAAAAAAGACCAAGAAGGTCACTATATATTCAATTTAACAGAAAGAGGTAAGAATTATAAAAATATATGCACAGAACTAGCACACTTAAATTTATAAAACAAACACTACACTGCTGAACATAAAAGACAAATAAACACCCAAACAACCTTAATGGGGTACTTCAATGTAAGCTGTAACGAACAGACAGATAAACTAGGCAGAAATTCAGCAAAGAAATATCATAGTTGAACTTAGTAACTTATTAATAAATAGATTTAATGAATTTCTAAAGAATATTCCACCCAATTACAAAAAAATACACTTTTTTCTCAGCAGCACAGGGAAACTTGTCAAAAATATACTATAAACCCATAAAGCATGCTTATAAACACAAAAAAAATCAAAATTATTCCATGCATATTATCAAAACATACTGCAATGAAACAAGAAAACAAAGGGAAAAGAAACCATACAAATTTTACAAACAAATAAAGATTAAATAACACATTTTTTTAAATGAAAACGGGATTTGTGGACTGAGGGGAGAGAGAAAAATGGCCGTACCAGCAAACAAGCCCAGTCTGGGAACCAGCGCCATGGGCGGGCCACCACTGGACTGGGAACAGCCAGACCCCAGCCCCTTCCTGCACCTGGGCTGACAAACAATAAGTGCCACCCCCCACACACCCTTTAATCAACCAGCTTATCCAGAGGAACACAGGCTATGATGATAGCTATCGAGGTGAATGCAGTTGGATGCCTATGGTGCTTTGTTGTTTCACTAGCAGTACAGGCCTCGGGCCAGTGGTCTGATCATAGGTTCAGAGGATATCAGTATGCAACGTGGCATCCAGGGGGTATTGCCTTCTGAGGGTTATAGCCATGGTTGATTCCCATGGTCTTGTGTTGAGGTTCTGTATCATTTCCATTTTTTTGTTGGGTTGGGTTTTATTCTCTTTTGTTTTGTTTGATTATGTTAAATCCGATGGCAGGAGAAGCTATTTCAAGGATAGCGAAATATATTATGGTAGCAATTTTGGATTTATTACTGCCTTGTTTTGAAATTCTTTATTGCATTCAACGTTTTGTTTTTATTGTTTCTATTCTATTCTGTTCTGTTTGATTTTTACTATGTCCAAAGTTATCTGCAGCTATTTTGAAGACATCAAAAGGCATGGTAACTATTGTTGATTTCATAATGTTTTAAAGACTTGTATCTCTTACACTGGTTTGTTTTGATTGGTTTTATTCTGTTTTACCTTCTTTAAAATAAAATAAAAAATAAATAAAATAAAATAAATGAAAATGGGTCATAGACGAAATTAAGGAAGAGATTAAATAGTTCTTAGAATCAAACAATAATGCCAGTAAAACATACCAGAATTTATGGGACATTATGAAAGCAATCTTAAGAGAGAAGTTTATAACTACAAATGACCACATCAGAAAAATAGGGCAAACCCCCCCCAAAAAATAACCTAATGATGCAACTCAAAGTCCTAGAAGAATAAGAACTATCCAAATCCAAAGCTAGTATAAGAAAGGAAATTGTAAAGATCAGAACAGAAATCAATGAAAAGGAGACTAAAAAATAAAACAAAGAACTTGAAGAACTGGTTCATCAATAGAACAAACAAAATAGACAAAACCTTATCCAATCTTATCCAAATAAGAAAAGACCCAAATCATTTCAATTAGATATTTTAAAAGGGGAAATACAAAAGACTATAGTAACTGCTTCAAAAAATTGTACTCCAATATGTTGGAGGATCTAGAAGAAATGGGTATATTTCTAGACACTTATGAATTACCAAAATTGAACTAAGAATGTATAAGAACCCACAATACTGCAATAGTAGTCAATGAAATTGAAGCAGTAATTTTTTTTAAAAAGGAAAAAAGAAAAGACTATCAACAAAGTAAAGCCTATGACCTGAAGGATTCACCATTGAATTCTACAAGAACTTTAGGACAGATATAATGCTAATATTCCTCAAACTCTTTAATAAAATTTAAAGGGAGGGAGCACTGTATTTCCAAACTTATTTGTGGAAGCTAGTATTACCTTGATTCCAAAACCAGAAAAGGACTCAACTAAAAATGAAAACTACAGGCAAATCTCTTCAATGAATGTAGATGAAAAATTCTCTACAAGATACTGACAAACAGTATGTAATGAATTTCTAAAATTATGACAGAGTAGATTAGATCCTAAGTATGTAAGGCTGTTTTAACATACTCAAATCAGTGGCACATAAGTAGAAGCAAGTAAACAGAAACAAGAACAAAAATTACATAATCACCTCAATGAATGAAAAAGAAACGTGACAAAATCCAACTTCAATTCA